>OX103976.1:16654380-16702966 GCA_944470395.2 Schistosoma turkestanicum | reverse complement strand
CTGACTGACTGACTCTCGGGGTTCTAGTAAGAAGACATGACCAGTAGTGTTAGAACATGTCGGGACTGTGAGACAGTTACCTACCAAAGACAGTGTGGATGAGATGACACTGTGCACCATCACCTTGGACTGATTAAAGTTAGACACTGACACCATTGGATGCCGACTCGATGGTAAGAAAAACAAGCGTCCTTGAGAGAGACTGAAGGTCCTGTGTTCGAATCCTGTGAGAAGGAGGCGTGGCGATGATCACTTCTGATGAGTCCCATATCAGAACTTGACGTCTGTCCAAAACTTCCAGGTTTCTAATGGTTCGCTTACAATGATCGATTCATGAGTTCAATGTGTAAGAACACAATGTTCACCAAATGGATCCTATACTTTCTGTAAACGAATTTATTATCAAATTGTACTATCGTAACATCTTCTATATGAAATTCCTTGAGGACACATGAATAAACATGATAATGATGACGGTGACAATCTAATCATAAAGTTTGTAATACTCGATTGATATTGCGTAAAGGATTGTCCAGGATGTTACATCTCCCAGTACTCACTTGAGAAAGGTCTTAATTTTCTATGTTTTCGCGCATAAACTGCTTAATTAGTTGACCTTCAGCTTACATTTCCCACTGGGAAGATCCTTGACTATCATCGGTTGATGTAGTATTTTAGTATGCTATTTTTATGTCTCTCCCAAGGACGTTTCTATCATGTATAAATAAACTCAATTTGTGTGCTTGTGAACCTCATATTTTCTGAGTGCTTGTATAATAACTACACTTTCTACGCCTTATCAAGACTTCTTGATCTAGTTAGCCGGACCTGGGGACAAACGGATTAGAGTAGCCTATCGTGTCACTGAATCATTTGTCTTCACTGTCGTTTACCGAGTAATGTGAACTCGTAATAGCATTCAAGCATACTAACAAAAGACCTGTACACTTAATTGAGTCTGATTATAGTAATGTGACATCAATGTAAAAAACCGGGGCATTTAAATTTAAAACTGGAAAAATACGGTTAGTATCAAAGATAATTACTGGGAGGTTGGAGAGAATCATCATGGGAATATAAGAAATCACGGGGTTGTGCAGATTGTTAAGTTACACATTTTTGAAACCATGAATCGATAAGTGTTAGGCCACCATTAGAAACCTGGAAGCACCGAAAGACGGCCGTTTCGTCCTGATATGGGACTCCTCAGCAGTGCACATGCACGACTCCTGCACCCCGCAGGGTTCGAACCCAGGACCTTCGGTATTGTAGGCGAACGCCTTACCATTGGACCACTGAGCCGGTATCTGACGGTGTTAACCTCTAACTTGATCAATTCACGGGGTGCAGGAGTGGTGGATGTGCACTGTCATTGAGGAGTCCCATATCAGGACTAAACGGTCGTCTTTCAGCGCTTCCAGGTTTCTAATGGTGGTCTAATATTGATCGATTCATGGTTTCAAAAAAAATATGAGAAATAATTTAAGAGCGAGAGAGAGAGATAAGTATAATAAACAAACTTCTGTTTTTTCAGTGTACCCCACGCACACACACACACATGGTAGACTATGAAAATTTGTAGAACAAAAAAATGGGCGAACATAAACGATCATCATTCAATCCATCCCACTTGTCTAGACTAATTTATATGCTATACGTATAATTTTGTAAACAGTTTTTAGATATTCCGATCAGATTCATTAAAACACAAATGTATCTCAGTGAAAAATATCGCTTTCTAATCTGCATATATATATATATATATATATATATATATATATATATATATATATAAGTTATTTTTATTTTAGAGTTAGGGAGATTACTGTTTATTACTCAAATCAATCACGGTTAGACTACTATTTGAAACTTGAAAGCGCTAGACATCGTTTTTGTCTCAGTATGAGACTCATCAGCAAGTTGCTCAATACACTGAATTGGTTAGGAGTTAAACATTAACACTATTGGATGTCGGCTCAAAGGGTTCAGAGGTTAAGTGTTCTCGCGCACAAGACCAAAGGTCCTGAAAGTAGCAAGAGTCGTGGATGCTCACTGCTGATGAATCCCATACGAGGACTTGACAGCTGTTCAGTTCTTCCATGTTTCTTCTGATGGTGGTCTAATAATCAATTAATCCATGATTTCCAGTAATCACATAATACAGTCACCAAAATTCGATTGAATATTTAGCGGATAATCCATCAAAGAGAACAAACCAAGTTCCATTTAACTAAGAGAAAGGTTATATGTGTACAATAGTCAGATTAGATCATTCTTTATAGTTACGGTTATTATTATTATTATAACTGGTTCATTGGTCCTGAGGTTAGCCAAGGTAAGAGAAGGGTTTTGTATTTTTTAAATTGTTAAACTGGTTCAACCAATCTTGCTACTAATACACGGTTATATATATTTACATATATTTATAGTAGGATAAAGGTTAGCCCACTTAAAATAAAAAGCTGAAGTACTTGACATTTTGTGTTTTTTTTTCTAAGCATATATATTCACGTGAAAATCTAAAATATCATTTTGATGGAAAAAAAATAATGACGATTAGGAATTATGTTTATCTTATATTTCTGTGGAAACATTGTAAAATGATGAGAGAGAAGAATATTATTATTATTATTATTATAATTATTAATATTTATAAAAAGTATTGATAAATGTGCTAATGTTCAATACATGTTCAATTTCATCTTTGTGGATTTATATAAAAACAGGTTAACATGGACGGAAGCTACATCGAGACAATCTGAAACTGCAACTTTATAGTCTAAGAAAGAAATATGAAGTTGATGAAACCATATTCTGTGAATAAACTGAACAATTTATCATTAAAAAAGTTATGGGGATGGTTACTTATGTTACACTCATTTCTAGGTATGCTTAAACTATTACGAGTTCACCTTAGTCGAATAAAGAGAACATAACAATGAACCAGCGCGTTCAGGTAGGCTCCTATGATCCCTTGACCAAATTATATCAGCAAGAAGTCTTGATATAGTGTAGAAATTGTATTCTACAAACACCCAGTTAGCATACAATGAATCCAAACATTCAACTTGTGTTTATTTATACTCACTAAAATAAAACAATAACCAATCGCAGTCAAGGCTTTTCCTGTTGGGAAATGTGATTTCAAGATCCAAACTAAAGATATTTATCAAGCGAGTTCTGGGGATCTAACATCCACAACAATTTGTCATCGGAATCATGAATGAATAATTGTAAGACCATGTTTTGAAGTCTAGAAGCACTAGAGGGCCGTTTCGTCCTTATGTGGGACTTATCAACAGTGCGCACACACACGACTCCTCCTATTCACAGAAGGTAGACCCATGACTTCCGGTCTTGTGTGTGAACCCGTAACCTATCGGCCATTAATCTATAAGGTATCTTTGATTAGGCTGAGATTCAACTATGTTTATGTCTAACAACTCTGATCAATCTAAGGTTTTGCGCAACTGCATTCATTTGTCTTCAGTAGTTACTGTCTACATTTAACAGGATAACGTTTATTCGATGTTTTAATTCATTCATTCATATGGTCACGTAGTATTCGTTAAATCATTATTGATATTAGTTCATAATGAAAATTCTAATTCCGAATTTCTAAACATTTAACCTTTCTCTTTCGTAGTTTATCCATTTACCAAAGTTAATGTCTAATTAGTTAAGAACGTTTTTCAGGGGATTGACAGATTGCGGATAAACTTACATTATCGTTTATCGTTTTAACATCATGACTGAAAACTGACCGAAATGAAGGAGGAATTATTAGTTTCGCAATAAAAAGCTTCTACTGTCACCAGAGATCATTGAAAATTTATTTACAGAAGGCTATGAAAAATTGAATAACATCATACGGAATTCTTATGATGGATTCAACTGCAAAATCGTTCACGAGGGACAGCTAACAGACTATTTCGAGGTGAAGACCGGTGTCAGGCAAGGTTGCTTACTCTCACCCTTTCTCTTTCCTCTGGTCATCGACAGAATTATGAAGACGTCGACTTCTGAAGCGAAGCAGGAGGACGTTAACACCTTTACATATCTTGGCAGCATCATCGACAATCAAGATGGATCCGATGCAGATGTGAGGGTGCGGATTGGCAAAGCAAAGGCTGCATTTCTACAGTTGAAAAATATCTGGAACTCCAAATAACTTTCAACCAAAACCCAAACCAAAACTACGACTAATGCTACTACTACTATTACTACTACTAATACTACTACTACCACTACTACTTATACTACTACTACTTAAACTTATACTACTACTATTACTACTACTACTACTACTACTACTACTACTACTACTACTACTATGAACATGTGATTATCTTTGGAAAATAATTTCAAAACTCTTAGATCTATAAATGCTAAGCAACAACCAACATTGAAATGTTTGTACAAAACTACTAACTCACATAAATTTATGCTCATGCTTGAAATTTCGGTTTGAATTATTAATCGACATGTCATCTTTAATCGTAGAAGTAAAAATTTATCGATTAATTGCTACATGTCTACTCCGTTTTTCATACACATTTTGGCTACTTATTTGCATGTTTAAACATATATACTACTATTGTATTATAATAAACCCAGACAGTAATTAATAACACCATAATTTAACTTCTACATCAAATCCACAACTTTATAAACCTTGAACAATTAATCGACTTTTACATCAAACTGTTCTTTTGCAAACAGTTCATACTTCCCTATGAACCTTTGGGATACTTTTTACATTGTGATGGTTCACTGAATCGATATGTATATATAAAATATACTACTCATTTTTTTTGATACACACCGTAAATCAGTCAGTCAGTCAGTTACAACGTAGAACCTCGTATGTACTACATACGTACCATTAGTGTTCAAGTTGCCATATCACATTAGCACTGAGATAGTTTGAACTGTCGATTCAAATCCCATAATGGTATCAGCTGTAGTCAGAAAGATTAGTTGGGGATCGAGGAAATCAGTCAAGAAAAGTATAAACCATTGAAATAAATTTTAAAAAAATAGGAAGATCAATGTGACAAGGAATTCAGAAGAGATATTATTAGGATTTGAGAGAGAACATAAACAGCATGGTTGTACTTGCATTACTGCAAAGGATTTTGAACCATGTCATTTACACACACAGACACACACATGCACACTACTTATCTGACTTCTAATTTCACTTTCACTAATTAAATCCAATGATACCACAGAAAAAAAATAAGGAATTAAAAGAGAACTCAAATATACATATATCTATACATAAGTCTTTCAACCAACACCAAAATCAGAATTTTCAATACAAATGAAAACACAGTTCTACTCTATGGAGCGGAAACTTGGAAAACTACCAAAGCCATCATCCACAAGATACAAGTGTTTATAAACAGTTGTCTACGCAAAGTACTTCGGATTCGTTGATCAGACACCATCAGCAACAACGTGCTGTGGGAGAGAACAAACTAGATAGCCGGAACGGAGGAGGAAATCAGAAAGAAGCGGACAGAAGTGGATAGGACACACACTACGAAAGGCACCAAAGGGCATCACAAGACAAGCCCTTACATGGAACCCTCAAGGCAAACGGAAAGGAGGAAGGCCAAAGAACACATTACGCCGAGAAATAGAGAAAGATATGAGAAGAATGATCAAAAATTGGACAGAACTGTAAATGGAAGCCCAGGACAGAGTTGGTTGGAGGAAACTGATGAGCGGCCTATGCTCCATTGGTGAGTAACAGGCGTAAGTAAGTAAGTAAGTAACTAAGTATGAACAATTGAAAACTTTCTACAAAGAGAAATATTATTTCATCTTGCCTATAGAAAAGTCAGTGTCACGGTGTAAGTGCAGTCAGTTAGTCAGTGATGACGTTGATGAAAGAAAAAAATGAAAGCATAGCAAACAGTCATACATATTCACAATCGACTCTGACAATAGAAATTATTCTCAAAATATTTATAATTTGTTAAATTAAATGAATAATATTGACTATGAAATGTTTAGATCACGTGACAATGAGGTGTTTAGCCATACTTGTACTCACATATAATACTCATACAATATATATACATTTGTCTGTCTGTTAAGATAAGATAAAATTGATAGTATTAAAAGTAGTGCTATATTATTTAATAATAATAACAATCACTGTGAACTGCTCTTATTTCGCATTTTAACGTTAAGCAAAAATGTCAAAGAGGTGAAACAATATAGAAGAAACTATTTTTCCACTATTGAGCTGATGAGATTGTTGAGTTTCATTGAAATCATGGATCAATCAGTGCTAGATCATCATTATACAAACCTGAAACCATTAGACAGCCATTTCGTCCATGTATGAGACTCATAAGCAGGCTGGCTGTTTGGTCTCGCATGTAACATCTTCACTGAAGGCTGTGACGAGAGGAGTTTAACCTCGTCCGAATCTGAAGCAGTTGTTACATAGTGCTAAGCAAAGACATTGGTTGAGGTTGTACCAGACAGTGGATTGTTCGAAATCGGACATTACCACAATTGGAAGTCGACTCGATGGTGCAGACAGACAGACACAACAACTCAGAACTTCATACGTAAGTATATCAGTTCGGGTTGCCATACCACATCAGCACAGAGACGCAACTGTCAGTTCAAATCCAAGTGTGATAGTGGTAGTAGAAGTACTAGCAGTAATGGAAAAGATTATAGTTCGAAGATATGATTCGAGAAGTACAATTCAGTAAGATAAATTTAGAAGGAGAAAGGTAGAGATTATGAGGAATGCAGAAGCTTAGAATTTCATTGAACACAAAGAGTGGATGCAATTGCAAACGATTCTGAGCCATGTCGTTCAAGGTCTCTAACCATTGGTGACTATCGTCTCGCGGACCTCAGCCAGGTAACCTACATCAACCAACATGACTCAGACCACTTGTCAGTGACTTCATGGATTTGTTCCATGTTTTTGGTTTGGCCGCCCCTATCTTTCTTCCAACCTACACCTACACCACAAAACATAGCTCGTCACGGCAGTCAGTGTGGTTAGGCATACGTATTACATGTCCCAACCACCTGAACTGATGATGTAGTGTAGCGGTGAAACATTTGCGCGCAAGCCCAAAAGTCTTGGATTCAGTATACGCCAGTGCGATCGTTGATACACATTACCACTGATCAGTCTCATACTACAACAATTAAACGTTCGTCCAGTGTTTCTAAGTTACTGACGATGGTCTGACTCATGATCGACTCGAGATTTCAACAAATGAAAAAATTATATCCCATAGTTATTTCGACAAGCCCTCACATGGAATCCTCAAAGCAAAAGGAAAAGAGGAAGGCCAAGGAACACATTACGTCGAGAAATAGAGAAAGATTTGAGAGGAATGAACAAACATTGGACAGAACTGGAAAGGGAAGCGTAGGACAGAGTTGGTTGAAGAAAACTGGTGGGCGGCCTATGCTCCATTGGGGGTAACAGGCGTAAGTAAGTAAGTAAGTAAGTATAGTTATTTCGTTTTAAAATGGTTGAATAGTTTGTTTGTTGTTTTCAAAAATTCATGACAAATTTAATAATTTATCCAAATAAGACAAGATATTCGTTTTCTTTAACCTCTAAAAAAGGAACATCATCTACACACACACACACAAATAATTCACTGACAAAAATAAACAGCAACACAGATCAACAATTCAGCAGCAAAATGAGTTTAGCTCTTAGTTATTTATGTCGATTGAACGGATTACTGTGGAATAACTAACTAACTAACTCACTAACTCACTAACTATATGCGCAAACATCAAAAGATGGAATTTTCTCAAAAAAGAATAAACAAGCAAGCAACTCTCTCTCTCTCTCTCTATGTCCTTCCTTCCTTCCTGCCGTTTCACTTGCATTTTAGTTCACAATAAAGTGGGGAAAAAAAAGAGGAAAAAAGATACAGTGCACTCTCCTTTTTTTTTCTTTTTGCAATTACTTTGAAATAAATAATGAACTGCCTAAATATTTTGTTTTCTGCTACTGATTTATTCACATTTTTAAATAATTTTATTAAAAATTTTTTTTTTAAAAACTGATTTCATTGAATTAAATAAAACAGAAGAAAAAATTCAAATTGTACTTCCATGATCCAAATAAATTTTCAAATGTTTCGGTGGGGGAAAATCAAAAAAAAATGGAACAGGTAACGGATGCTTTGAAAGTGTTCAAACGAACATGGCGTTGTACCATTATTATTATTATTCTGTCATGTCATGAATTATTTGGAACGGATGAGCTCAAAAAAGCACACACACACACACCAACATCCAACAGCTTACAGAAGATTCAGTAAGCAAGCAAACAAACAAACAAAACACTTTTTTGAAAACATGAATCGATCGATGTTAGACCACCAGTGTTAGAAACCTGGAAGCAAATGAAAGACAGCCGTTTCGTCCTGGTATGGGACTCATCCCTTGATCAATCAGAGTTAGACATTAACACCGTTGGATGCCGGCCGGCTCAGTGGTTCAGAGGTGAGGCGTTCGCGCACAATACCGAAGGTCCTGGGTTCGAATCCTGCGGGGTGCAGGAGTCGTGGTTGCGCACTGCCACTGAGGAGTCCCATACCAGGACGAAACGGCCATATTTCACTACTCCCAGGTTTCTAATGGTGGTCTAACATTGATCGTTTCATGGTTTCAAAAATGTGTGTAACTTAACAATCTTCACAACCCCGTAATGCAGAAAAAAACACTTTGTTAAATCTGTTTAGGCGTAAGGTGTATTATCATGTGATTCAATAAATCGATAGTGCGATTCCTATAATGTTTGTATCAATGGCAAATAGAAGTGTCAAAGATGTTTGTTACTTCATCTTTCAAAAGGAAGATGTGATTGTGACCATGAAACAAAAAAAAAGTTTCTTCATACACTATATTTTCATCTTCCAACCGTAGCTGCTACCTTGACGTGATAGATCGGGCTTGCCTATTTGTGATGACTGGAAAATATGTTCCTGTAGGTTCTACCAATGTCAGGCAGGTCGATTGGAGAACGATAAGACTAAAAGCAGCTATTCAAGATCTAGAGGGCGAAATCTTACTGCTGACTGCAGAAGGGTGTGACAGCAGTAAGTAAGGTATTTCCGTCGGATAGTCAGCATCTGCAGCGATGCTGCCTTCTCACAAGGAAGGAAGAAAGTTAGAAAAGGTCGACCCTAAAAATTTATTTGTGTTGGTAATCGGTACACTTTAGCTTTTGGATCTATTCGTTGCAATACAAAATCGGATTATATACCCCAAAAAGAAAAATCCATTACGACAAAAAAGGAGTACATGTAAACAGTGAAGAGAAGAGAAGAGAAGTTGAAATACACACACACACACAATTCGTTTGTGTAAGAAACACATTTTCTTCTTTTTTAAACTACAATTAAACAAGGATGGCCGTTTCGTCATGTTATGAAACTCTTCAGCAGTGTATAATATCCACGACTCATGCACCTCGCAGGATTTGAACTCAGGACCTTCGGTTTTCCGTGCGAACGCCTAAACTGTTGAACCCTTTGAGCCGGTAACTAACGGTGTTAATGATATGTTCGTCACTTAAGATGCTTGATGCTATTACGAGTTTACCTTGGTCGATAAACGCGAACGATACTTTTACCAGCTTCCAGGGAGGCTACCTTGAATCCCAGAATCGAAATAGAAGACTTTGTAGGCGTAGAAGTATATTCTACAAACACCCAGCAATCCAGTACAATCAAGCATACAACTCTCGTTTATTTATACAACATAAGAACGTCCTTGAGACAGTTAAGAAAATAGCATACTAAAATACACTGCAGCCAATCACAGCCATTGATTTTGCTGGTGGGAATTGAAATCTCAAGGTCATCTGATCAGCCCATGCTGGCGAAACGTGAAAACCAAAATACGGCATTATCAAGCGAATTTTGGGGATCTAACATCCCCAAAACTCCTCCCCTTTTTAATAGCGCGTTCTCCTGGGGTCGACTTGCATCTTGACTATTGTTCGCCGCTGTCTGAGGGGATACCTTCGGGAACGAAGAACAGCTTGCTGCTGAGTTTCTTCTCGTGGTGGGGCTCTCGGTAGGTTGAAGGTATCAAGCAAGATGTCAAGGGGAAGGCTTTCTGCTCTTGATGGGCGATCTGGGGCTAGCCGTCTGCGTATCTGATTGCGATGACGTGACCATTTATCACCTCCTACCTCCACTTCGTACATAACTCGACCAACCCTTCTGACCACTCTCGCTTCTACCCAAGGACCATGGTTCGTTCTGTAGTCGCGGGCAAACACAGGGCATCCTACTTCGTAAGCGGATTGTCTTTGCTGCTTTGTCTTTACTGATGAGGGTGCATTAGTCGGATGCATCAGGCTGTGGATCGTTTTCAATCTTCTTCCCATCAGGATTTCAGCTGGGGACTTTTGCTCCGGTAACAATTCATTTGGTGTTGTCCGATAGACGTACAAGAAATTTTGTAATGCTTCGGCTGGCGTCCCCTCCCCTTTTGACTTGAGCAGTGCTCTTTTAAACGTATCCACAAACCTTTCCGCCTGCCCATTCGATTGCGGGTGGTATGGTGGCGAGCGTAAGTGTTTAATGGCTAGCCGTTGACAGAAATTCTGGAATTGGGAAGAGGTGAATTGAGAGCCATTGTCGGATACGATCACATCTGGTATGCCATTTCGTGAGAAAATTTCAGTTAGGAGCTGTACAGTCTTAGTTGTAGTGGGCGGCATAACGGGGCTGATTTCCGGCCATTTAGAAAAGGCGTCGACGACAATTAAATACATAGTTCCATTTATTGGGCCAGCGAAGTCGACATGTATCCTGGACCAAGGATGCTCAGGTTTGGGCCATGAAACCGGTGGAATTTTGGCATTCATCTTTGCCGCCTGCTGACACCGCATGCATTTTTCAACCAACGCTGTGACATGTTGATCCATGTGAGGCCAGTATGCATAACTCCTGGCTATGGACTTCATTCGTTTAATCCCAGGATGACCAAGATGGAACTGTCTCAGCACTTTTGCACGAAGGGATTCTGGCACCACTACTCTTTCACCAAACATCAGACAATCGTTGACGATGCATAGTGACTCCCGCCGCTGATACAGTTGCTTCATGTCACCTTCAAACTTTTTAGACGGCCAACCGTTAGTGACATATTTCATCGTCATCTTGATGATGGGGTCGTTTCTAGAAGCATTTTGTATGTCTGTTGCAGACACCGGTAATGCGCGAACTGCGGTTGTCAGATAACATTCTGCGTGGTCTTCTACTGACAGAGATGCGATCACCATGTTTTCCTCAGCCGCCACTTGATCATTAATGAGTCGTGACAAAGCGTCTGCTTGACCGAATTGTAGAGTACGTCGATATTGGATTTCGAAATCATACCCCAAAAGTACCAAGGCCCATCGCTGAAGACGATTTGCAGAATGGGCTGGAATGCCAGACTTTGAACCAAATATTGCTAACAGAGGCTTGTGATCTGTGAGGAGCGTGAATCTCCGACCGTACAGAAACTTATGGAAACGGCGAACAGCAAACACAAGGGCAAGAGCTTCTTTCTCTATCTGGCTATACTTCTTTTCTGCTGGGGTCAGTGTACGGGATGCATGCATAACGGCTTTTTCTGACGCGTCTGGAAACTGATGTGAAATAACAGCACCTAGGCCGTATGCTGAAGCGTCTGCTGCTACGATGATCGGCATGGATGGATCGTAGTGTGTTAGTAACAATTCCGAGCTAATTATAGACTTGAGTTTGTCAAAAGCCGCGTCACACTCTTTAGTCCAGTTCCATGTGCTATGCTTCTGCAGTAGACAATTCAATAGAGCGCGAATATCATGCATCGAGGGAACAAAAGCTGAATAATAACTGACTAAACCGAGAAAAGATCGTAATTCGGAAACATTAGTGGGAGTGGGCATCAGTTTGATAGCTCGGATGTTTTCAGGATCTGGTCTGCGACCGTCGGCATCAAAGATGAATCCCAAATACTTTACCGACTGCAATAGAAACTGACATTTTTCTGGGCGTAACCGGAAACCATTGTCACTGATGCGCTGTAGTACCAATGTCGTGCGTTCCCGTAGCTGTTCTAACGTCTTCGCAACAATCAAGATATCATCGAGATAAGCTGCAACCCCTGGGATATCTGACAGGATTGTATCCATTAGTTGTTGGAAGATAGACGGCGCAGTCTTAACTCCAAAAGGTAGACGGTTATATTGAAACAAACCGCGATGAGTGTTGATAGTAAGCAGCTCTTTAGATGCTTCATCGACTTCCACTTGCAAATAAGCATCAGCTAGGTCAAGCTTTGCGAAGAACTTTCCCCCATTCAGCATAGTGAACAGATCTGCCGGGACTGGCAGAGGATAATGATGCTGTTCTAGAGCTGCGTTGAGACCTGTAGAGAAGTCAGCACATATACGTATCGTGCCGTTGGCCTTCTTGATAACGACTATAGGTGCTGCCCAACTGGAGTAAGAAACGGGAGTAATAACTCCTTGTCGTTGAAGGCGATCCAGCTCTTCATCTACTGTTGCTAATGTAGCATACGGTACAGGTCTCTTTGGACGAAAAGCAGGCTTAGCCCCATGTTTCAACCGAAGTGTTGCTTTCATAGCAGTGCACCGACCTAATCCAGGTTCAAAAATGGTTGAAAACTCTGTCATCAGCTTCTTCGTATACGCTTCTGGGTCATGTCGTTGTGATACCAGGTTGCATATGGTATTTAGCGGGACATCAGCCAATTTTAGCTGGTCGAACCAATCTAAACCAAGTAAATTTAGATCAGCTGGCGTTATATAGCATACCCCAGTAAACGACGAATCTCGGAAAACAACTTTACATTCCAATTGTCCTAACAGACGAAGATAATTACCACATGCTGTGCGAGGCTTTTGTGTTGTGTGCTGCAGGCTTGGGCTGCCCAACTTGGTCCAATTTTTGCGTGAGAGGATAGTGACATCAGATGCAGTATCTATTTGCAATCTACACAAATAACCGTTAATATTAAGAGTAATAAATTTCCTCTCACCTGGTGATGAACTTTGGCAGGAAGATATTAGGCTCAATGCATTGGTACTGGATCTAGGAACAGGCTTCTTAGCACTTCTGGATCGCTTTGGCTTTTTCTGTAGGCAAAAGCCATCTTTATGACCGATGACTTTACACTTCCTGCATCTATGCTGCCTAAATGGGCAGTTCCGTACATAGTGCCATGAACCGCAGTGCCAGCAAGCAGAAGGTGGATTCATTTTGGATTTTTGGTCCGAATTGGAGCGGGGTGAACTGGGTGTAGCACGGGCAGACTTATAATGATTAGGTGGCTGCTGTACCAAATGAATTTCAGATCGGCTTGAACTACCACTCTGAACTATAGTCGAGTCTCGTTGTAGGTTAGTGAGACGTTGGTACTCATGAGCCATATCATTAAGCGTAAGCTTTGGATCTTGCTCCAACCGACTTAGTAGCCTTGTTCTAATGTCACTGAACTTACTCGACTGGAGGCTGCAGATGAGAATGAGGGCTTTGAACTGGTCTTCCGACAAAGACTTCAACCGAAAGCGTTCGCATTCACGGTTGACGATGCCCACGTGCGTAAGAAAATCATCATCTTCGTTCATAATAAGCTTCAAACATCGATAACGAGTATTAAATAGTGACGAGTTGTCTCCAAAGTGTTGGCTTAAAGCCTGAACAGTCTCAGAAAACGAACAATCTCGTGGGTTCAAATTCATTTGTTTCCTTAACAGCTCCAACATACGTTCCTGGAACTGTTCATATCGTTTACCTTGACGTTCCAGTAAAGATTCTAACTGTTCAAGGTTAATTGACATTGTGAATTGTGAGCCCCGTCGCCACTGATATGTTCGTCACTTAAGATGCTTGATGCTATTACGAGTTTACCTTGGTCGATAAACGCGAACGATACTTTTACCAGCTTCCAGGGAGGCTACCTTGAATCCCAGAATCGAAATAGAAGACTTTGTAGGCGTAGAAGTATATTCTACAAACACCCAGCAATCCAGTACAATCAAGCATACAACTCTCGTTTATTTATACAACATAAGAACGTCCTTGAGACAGTTAAGAAAATAGCATACTAAAATACACTGCAGCCAATCACAGCCATTGATTTTGCTGGTGGGAATTGAAATCTCAAGGTCATCTGATCAGCCCATGCTGGCGAACGTGAAAACCAAAATACGGCATTATCAAGCGAATTTTGGGGATCTAACATCCCCAACAGTTAATGTCTAACTTCGATCAATTTACGGAGATGAGCAACCTCATAATACACCGTCTTCGATAGTTACTATCTCTACACACAATCAGGTTGAACTTCACTGGTCACGACTTCCCACCGAAACGCGGAGAAGATTGCTCACGGAGCTAGTCACTAATAAGCACAGATAATTAATTGTACTATGCCGTTTTGAAAATTGTTAAGTTACACATTTGAAATCATGAACCGACCAGTATTAGACCAGCATTAGAAACCTGGAAGCACTGAAAAACTCCCGTTTCGTCCTGATATGGCAATTCCACATTTAAACACATTATTTTAGCTTTAGTGTAGTGAAGGAGAACACAGGTGAGGACAACCGAATTGTATTTAACGCAAATAACAGAGTTACTCAGTAAAATAGGAAAACCATATCGTAAATCGTTAATTTGCAAAACATCTATCCATCATCAACCCATTTTCTGACATTTCCCTTTTTCATGCATTTCATACAAATTCCATTGTGTTCCCATTCTTCCTCTCTTGATCTTTCCCCATCTTCTGCTGCCAGATATTAAGTTTTCACTCGCGTCATATACTACTTATAAGTAGCGCACACCACAGTAGTATGCACAATTTTATTATTCAAAGATTATGATAAAATTCTTAATATGTAAAGATAATTTACAGTGAAAAAAACAAACAATGTGATGAACTTTCTTTCTGAACAATCCAAAAGCGTACGTTTTATCTAATGGCATCGCATCTCCTTGAAGAATTGAACAGTGAAATCTCTAAGCATCACCATCTATATAATGCGTGTTGACCTTAATCGAGAGAGTTAGTTTACCACGCGATGAAGTCGCTAACTCCATGCCCACCCCTTCTCCCTTATCTGGGATAAGGACCAAGGTCAACCCCAGAGGGGCTCCAGGCGGAGTTTCCCTCAAGAATTGAATAGCGAATCGATCAAGCATCATTACATAATACGCACTACCTTAATAGATCACTGCTAGAGTATTCCATAATAATAATACGGAGTATCAGGGTGTTAGCTTCATGATTACTTAATTCAAGCTATTTTATACAGTGTAAACCATTCAACAAGAACAACAACAAAAAAGATTTGATTTTGACCAATTTGGTCTAGTGTGCTGGTACGGGTATGAGGGCGGTTGTCACTTCACGGCTGCCCACACCGTGCAAGGTTGTTTCTCGAGGAACCTGAAAAGGAAGATGCATTAGTATTGGTCTTAGAGACCTGGGTGCGTGACCGCAGAGTCCAAGGGACAACTGCTTGAGGCAGGTCACACACGGCCTTTTTATGAGAAGTACTTTGTGTGTTAGCTCTGCTCATGACAGCCCTTAGTGGACACCCTTACCAACAGAGACGGAAATCCGTGAGATAGGGTGAGGTGTGACACTTTTAGGATCGACCTTTTCTAACCCTTCCTTCCTTGTGGGAAGGCAGCAGCATCGCTGCAGATGCTAGTTGTCCGAGGGAAACACCTTGCTGCTGTCACACCCCTATGCAGTCAGCAGTAAGGTTTCGACCTCAGACCTTGAGTAGCTGCTTTTTGTCTCATCGCTCTCCAATCGACCTACCTGGCATGGTAGGACCTTCAGGGACATAAGTTCCAGCCAATACAGCTCGATTGGGTCATCACGATAGTCAAGCCCAACCATCACGTCATGGTAGCAGCTTCGGTCGGTGCATACATTCGTTGAGCTCTCTCAAATCCTAATCTTCTGGATTCGTCAGCACCCCTACCTTTGTCTTTCTAACCTCATCTCACTGAATTATACTTCCTGAATAATATCTTCGAGCCTTAATCTTCTTCATTAACATTAATACCTCTACTATCTCTATCACTATGGGATTTGCGTCATTGACATTTGCGTCTCTGTGCTAATGTGTTATGGCAACATGAACTAATGTACATACGTACGAAGTTTTACGTTGCAACTGACTGACTGACTGACAACAAAAAAGAACTAAACAATCACCAGCATTATCTAATAAAAAGTTTCCTTTTTTATTCACGATAAAAAAAAGAAATAATGATCCATGAAGAAATTTGATCGAACTTTTATTATCATACATTATTTCATATGTGAAATTTATTCAGCCAATTAAAATTGTTCATATACTGATGGTCTATATTAGCTAGACAATGTCAGCAATGACCTACTATGTGACAGAATAAACCAGATTCTAGCGTAGCAGGAAATCAGGAAGAAGCGCTGGAAGTGAATAGAACACACACTGAGAAAATCGCCCAACTACTTTACAAGACAAGTCCTAGCTTGCAATCGTCAAAGCCATAGGGAAAAAGACAGACCGAAAATAAAAACACATCACATCGAGATATGAAGATGATAGACTTGAGAAGAATGAACAACAAGTAGATAGAACTAGAAAGGAAGGCCTAAGATATAGATTAGGTTACAGAATACTGGCCGGTGACCTATGCACGCACCATTAGAAGCAATAGGCATTAGTAAGTAAGTAAGTAAGTAAGTAAGTAAGTAAGTAAGTAAGTAAGTAAGTAAGTAAGTAAGTAAGTAAGTAAGTAAGTAAGGTGTGTAAGTAAGTAAGTAAGTAAGTAAGTAAGTAAGGTGTGTAAGTAAGTAAGTAAGTAAGTAAGTAAGTAAGTAAGTAAGTAAGTAAGTAAGTAAGTAAGTAAGTAAGTAAGTAAGTAAGTAAGTAAGTAAGTAAGTAAGTAAGTAAGTATGTAAGTAAGTAAGTATGTAAGTAAGTAAGTAAATAAGTAAGTAAGTAAGTAAGTAAGTGCATAAGTAAGTAAGTAAGTGCGTAAGTAAGTAAGTGCGAGAGTGCGTAAGTAAGTAAGTAAGTAAGGTGTGTAAGTAAGTAAGTAAGTAAGTAAGTAAGTAAGTAAGTAAGTGCATAAGTAAGTAAGTAAGTAAGTAAGTAAGTAAGTAATGCTTTAATAAAAGTTACACTAAACAGCTTAATAAATAAATTATCATTGATTGATAGTTCGTTCAACAAGAGTACATTAAATGTTATTTCATAGTTATTTTTTATTCAGTAAACCTTTTAAATTTTCAACTTACAGTACATTCCGATTCATCAATATAACATGTTTGATTAGATGTTGTCTCATTCCATAAATGTTCACCAATTATTGCACTATTCTAAAATCATTAAAAACAAAAAACAGGGAAATTTCTGTCTATCGTATTATAGAAAACTATCGATGATAATGAAAAAAACTTAAATTAAACAATCATTACAAACTGGATATCAGTGGATGAATTTCCGCCTGGTATATTAAATAGTCAGCATTGGGGCATTCACAATGCTCGGTATCAGATACAGCAGCAGTAAGGTGTTTCCCTTGGACAACCAGCATCTGCAGCGATGCTGCCTTCTCACAGGGAAGGAAGGAAGGGTTAGAAAAGGTCGACCGTAAAAATGTCACACCTCATCCTACCTCACGGATTTCCGTCTCCTTAGGTAAGGGTGCCCACTAAGGGCCTTTAAGAACGGAGCTAATCCCCAAAATACTTTTCATAAAAAGGCTGTGCGTGACTGGCCTCAAGCAGTTGTCCCTTGGACTCTGCGGTCACGCACTCTGGTCTCTAAGACCGACACTAATCTATCTTCCTTTTCAGGTTCCTCTAGAAATAACCTTCCACGGTGTGGGCAGCCGAGAAGTGACAACCGCCCTCATACCCGTACCAGCACACGATACCTAATTGATCAAAATCAAATCCTTCCTACACCCCCTAGTACCTTTCTTATCTCCACGACAAACTCTTCTCACATTCCTTTATCACATTGCACAGCTAATGCAAACAGTGCGAGTTCACAAAACGTCATCAGATACAGACAGCACCGTCAGTTCTTGTGAAAAGAGTCAAACATTAAAACTGTGATCCAGAATCCAATGGTTTACATGGTGAACCGCAATCGATTCGTGATACTGTATGACCATCTTTAGTGATCAGCTGTCACTCAGTCAAGATAGCATCTCATAGAAACATTGATATTGTATTCGGTTAATCAGTATAAAGTTGTGTATAATGTTGTTTTACTCTGAAATCATGAGGCAATCATTGTAAGATCACTGTTAGAAACCTAGAAGCACAGGATAGCAGTCACATACTAGTGTGAGACTAATTAGCAATGGGCATCCACGAACATCCACCACGTGGAATCGAACCGAGAACCTTATATTTCGTGCGTGAACACTTATAACCTCTAGACCAATGAGTTAGTACCCAACGATAGTAACATTTAACTTAAATCAATCTAAGGTTTTACGCAAACTCATCTTCTATTACCAGTGAAAATATAGTTTTACTCATCAAAAGGAAAGAGTATGAGTAACAGGAATCATCTCTACTGTTCGAATACCACTAGATGAACATGATTTTGTGTCACAGAATTTTATTGTATTCATAACACTAACAGACTGTACATAATACGAACTCTATTCATGTAAATTGAATAAAACAATTTGGATTTTTCATTAGGAGATCTGGTTTTGAACAAGTAATGCACACATCTATTAGATATTCATCTCGTGAATACTGTCACCTTTACTGTAAGCTGATAAATTGTTTCCAATTGTTGCCTAGCAAAATGTAACATTTACTAAGCTAGTAAGTTCAATAGCACATTTAAAACTCTCTAAACTACATAAAAGCCTTATATCGAAATTCAAACATTAATACAAGCGACAGTTAAGAGAATAATATCGTTTTTCTGCAGTTATATTGAGAGAAAAAACACAACTCATCTCTTCGTATTCTGATATTTTTAGGGTAACATTCGGCTTTAAAAAAACAAGTACCCTAATGCAAGCAGAACGGTTGACTGAGTCATGCAAGTAAGTTCAGACTACCTGGTTGGGGTCCACAAGGCTATCGTAACCGGTGGTTAGAGACTTTGGACGACATGACTCAAAATCGTTTGCAATGAATTAGATAAGTCATCTCTTCTTTGTCTTCTCTCAAATTCTAATCTTCTAAATTCCTCATCACCTATATCTTTCTTCCTTCAAGTTTCTTTCATTGATTTATACATCTTGAATAATAACTTCGAACTCTAATCTCCTCCATTACCACTTAAACTCCTGCTATCTCTACCATTATGGGATTTGAATTGATAGTTGCATCTCTATGCTAATGTGCTATAGCAACTTGAACTGATATTACCAACGTACGAAGTTCTACGTTGCAACTGACTGACTCAAAACCACAGTAATGATATAAAAACAAGTGAATGCAACATGCGTTTGTACACGGAAAAAATAACATCTTACATTGAATTAATTTGTTGAGAAAGTGTTAAGCTCGTCCCTAGGTATGCTTGAAACTATCACGGGTTCACCTTAGTCGATAAACAAGAAAAGGAGACAATGAACCAGCGTCCAAGTAGGCCACTCTGATTCATTGACCCAAAGGAACTAACGAAAAAGTCTTGATATTGCGTAGAAAGTGTATTCTACAACCACCCAGCAAGCACAAAAAATCGCATTTATTTATACACCATAGAGATGACGTCTTTGGGAGAGTCACAAATTATAGCACACTAAAATAACACAATAACTAATCACAACCAAAGCTTTTCCTGGTGGGAAATGTGATCTCAAGGTCAACTGTGATCAGCCCATGTGCATAAAATCCAAAATAAAAGCATTTATCAAGCGAGTTCTGGGGATCTAACATACCCAACAGATAGGTTTGTCTGTGTAACGATATTATCTGATGACATGATTCATAGCCATATTCTAGAAAATATAGTTTCATTATTTCAAACAACCAAATGACATGACCTAGTTCTTTTTTCATTATTAAGTTCAAAATCTTGAGCATAAAAATATCATTTCCGATTTTATATAGAATAATTTCTCTCAGTTAGTCAGTCAGTCAGTCAGTTGCAACGTAGAACTTCATACGTATATACATAAGTTCAGGTTGCCACACCACATTAGCACAGAGACGCAAATGTCAAATCAAATCCAAGAGTGATAGAGATAGTAGAGGTATTAATGGTAGTGAAGAAGATTAAGGTTTGAAGATATTATTCAAGAAGTATATAATTCAGTGAGATAAGGTTAGAAAGACAAAGGTAGGGGTGTTGACAAATCCAGAAGATTAGGATTCGAAAGAGCACAATGAATGGATGCACTTGCGCCATTGCAAACGATTTTGAGCCATGTCGTTCAAGGTCTCTAACCATTGGTGACTTTCGTCTCGTGGACCCCAACCAGGTAGCCTACATCTACCAACATGACTCAGTCCACTTGTCAGTGACTTCTGTCAGTTATTTGGTTATTGTACCTCCACATACATTTTAGTTTGTTCTGGTTTAATTAGATTAAGCCCTTTTTATAAATTGTTCAACAGACAGAGTCATTCATTAATAGTAACGACTTATCTGTACCCATTGCACTTTGATTATTGTCATGTTTGTGTTGAGCAGACGTGATTAGAGCACTGCTTACATCCCTACGTACATATTCATTTTTACTGACTTGAATGTTAGTCGCTAAAATAATTCGACAACTCATTCATTAGCTTTAGTATATATATATATATATATATATATATATATATATATACATGTATATATATCTGTATATTTTAATCCTATTTCATGGACTTGCTCAACAAGTCGCTCACTTGCTTGTTCTTAGGCACTTGCATAACATTTTCACTTAGTATGCCTGTTAAGTTTTGTGATCTCTGTGTGTGGTACGACAACGCTTTGAATTCATTTCCTTATTTATACCACCGATGGACATTATCTAATACCAGATATCACAGTATGAGCAGTATACGAAGTCTAAGGAATTATAATGAATAACGATCACCACAGAACTGACAGGCTCCATCATGCACAACAAAGTGAATGATAAGAAAAATCCTATAAACTGATGACTATAGATAAGTAGTATGTTTTTCTTACTGCTTAACTTATTGTTTTTTTAAGTAGACTATAAGGAAAATAATCAAAAGTAATCAATAGTGATATTGTTGTACTATTTATTTTTCTTGAATCATACTTTTTGTAGTGATGAGAAGAGGAAGTAAGTTAATCTAATTTTTATCCATATATCAGTGTTTATTTGTGTCCTCATGTATAGGAGACTTTTTCTTTGTCATAGATAACAAAAGATACGTCTATCTAACAACAACATTACGTATATTCGGCTATCATAGGTGTCTTCCAAGCATTGCTCGTAAGACCACTGAGTAAGCACTTCTGGGGTTGGGAAAAGGGTACTAAGGCGACGATGACAGATCAGTAGATGAAGTTGTAAATGTTCATCAGTTGAAGTGACTGGGACAAGTGTTTGGTATGCCCAACCACCGACTGCCTCGTCGAACTATGTTCTGTGGTGTAGGAGTAGGTTGGAAGAAAGTTAGGGTCGGCCAAACCAAAACATGTGACAAATCCATGAAGTCACTGACAAGTGAACTGAGCCATGTTAATAGATGTAAACTAATCTGGTTGAGGTCAGTGAGTAAACTCTAACCGATGGTTAGAGACTTTGAATGACACGACTCAAAATCGTTTGTAATGTGGCGCAGGAGCATTCACTCTTTGTCTTCTCACGAATTCTCATCTGCTGAATTCCTCATAACATTTTATTTTCTCTTCTTAAATTTATTTTACTGAAATAAACTTCTCGAATTATATTATAGATTATCAATCTTTTTAATTCATTGCAAATACTTCTACTGCCTTTACTACAATGAGATTTGAATTGACAACAATTTGTGCTCTGTGTGCTAAAGTGGTATGGCGAATTGAAAGGATGTACGTACGTTCATAACTTCTACATTATAGATGAGTGAGTGACTGACATGTATAGGAGATTTAAAGAATGCATATTTGTGAGTCAATAATCACAATGAAATTAAATAGATGACGTCACTACATATGAGAAGACTGAGGCAGGAGCGGAAGATTGTGTTATGCAAATTTACACTCTGAGTCAATTAAAAACGAAAACATTACATTAAATACTCTATTTGCACACCATCTTTCAGTCGTGACTTCCAACACTCCATCCTTCTTCCATTCCTGTTGCTGCTTCCTTTCCTTCCTGTTGGTACTCCATTTACTTCTTGCTTTTGCTCCATTTGCTTTCCGTTTTCCTCTTCTGACCGTAAGACTTCTTCTTTGACGTCCCTTCTTATACTACTTATATCGTTCGTATAAGTAGCACACACCACACATATAATAGGCAAAAGTGCAAATACACCTGTCTTCCTACTATTATCCACTTGTACTTTTGCCTATTGTATGTGTAGTGACGTAATCTCTATTCCATTTCATTGTGATTATTGACTCATTAGGAATTGCCTTGATATTAGTTTAACATTTTCATACATAAATATTCATGTATCTATTAGAGTATAATAAAGCCTGATGACGATCAAATCGAAAACAACAATATTGTTCCTCCTATATGTGTGATTCATTGAACATCATTTGATGAAACAACTAGTTAACAGTGTAAAATTTCGTAGTTAAACAAAATTATCATCTTAAAGCTTTCCAGAAGAAATAATGATAAGAAAGTATTTATTCACTGAAATGATTTCTACTAACCTCATTTATGTGTTTTTTTTTATTAATATACTAAATGCAAACATTGTGTATTTTCCTTGTTTGTTGTAAAAGACTGTTTCGAAAACTCCAACACCTAATTATTCACATAACAAAATTGTAATTTTATTTGTAACCATGAATTCATCAATGTTAGACCACCATTAGAAACCTGGAAGCACTGGACGACCGTTTCGTCCTGGTTTGGGACTAATCAGCACTCCACATCCACGACTCCTGCACCCCGCAGGATTCGAACATTGATCGATTCATGGTTACAACTAAAACTTAACAATCTTCACAACAACCCCGCAATGCAATTACATGTGTCCACTAGTGACTAACTTGGTGAGGAATCTTCTCCGAGTTCTAGTGGGAAGTCGTGACCAGTGAAGTTCAAACCTGTTCGGATGTATACAGGGTATGAATTTGATCAAGTTAGACATTAACACCGTTAGATACCGGCTCAGTGGTCTAACGATTAGGGCGTTCGCGCACAATGCCGAAGGTCCCGGGCTCGAATCCTGTGGGGTGCAGGAGTCGAGGATGCGCACTGATGACGAGTCCCATACCAGGAAGGAACGGCCGTCCAGTGCTTCCAGGTTTCTAATGGTGGTCTAACATTGATCGATTCATGGCTACAAATAAAACTTAACAATCTTCACAACAACCCCGCAAAATAATTGTAATTGCACAGATTGGTTTCTTTTTATCTTCAACCAGTCAAATCAACCAACATGAACCGGTGTCAGTTTTCTTTAACAATCCGTTTTCTTTCCATTGAAATCATAAAAATCGATTATTGTTAGACTACTATTGGAAACTTGGAAGCACTGAACTGCTGTTTTGTCCTACCTACTATGAGACTCATCACCCACACTTGAACGCCTTATGTCTACACCCCTGAGCAGGCATCCAACGGTGTTGATGTCTAACTCCGATCAATCGCTTAAATTATGCAACCTCACCTATTGTGTTCGATTAAGTAACTAATGTAACTGCCGACATCCAACAGAGTTGGACTCCATTGATCACGGCTTCTTGCTAGAACTCCGGCCATTTCTTCCTAGCAGATGACTCATCATTTTCTCCATAACTCTACAATGAATTAGTTTTCTAACTTCAAACTTTCCTCATCTATCAAGCTATTGAGTAAAATTATAGTTATTCAATTGACAAGCTTCGCTGTTAACTTGTATTGACAGTTAGATTATAAACTACCAATTATATATATATATATATAGGTGATGGTGTTTCATTCTATGAGCTGAATGTTTTGATTGTGGAGCTTTCATCATTGTTCTTCTTCTGAACAAAACATCATCAACACCATCTTCAAATAGAAGTGAAGCATTGGAATTTCGCCACGTTTGACCTGTAGCTTGCTCTGCTAACCTCGACCTTGATTAGTTAGTAGAATAATAATGAAAGCTACACAACCAACTAAACATCCAGCTTAGAGAACGAAACATCACCACCGCAATCATCCACCTGAGCTACAAATCTTCGCCACCATCTCAATATTATATAACATATATATATGCATAGATAGACAAACACTACTTACTGTCCAATTAGGTGTGACTGAGACAGCTGAATATAATGTACCGGAAGAATTATGCAACGATTCATTGTTCACTTGTTGTTGTTGTTGTTGTTGTTGCAACTGCTGCTGACTAAAAGTTTGAAAGAAGAAGAAAAGGAACAAATAACAACAGTCATAAACAATTAATTTTGTTTATCAGTAGAAACATTCCATATACACATAAATCTATGTTTATACAGATATTTGTGATAAAAAATAATCCTGAAGATGACAGACAATGATAAACAAAGACCTATTTAATTGTTATTGTTGTTTTTCAGCTGAAGTGTAATTTTTTCTGTATTTTTTTACTACTTTTTTACAATATACTACTTATTTGTGTAACTACTTACTATCAGGTGGCGTTTGTAAATATTGTATTATCAGTTACAGTTAAGGTGATTTGTGTTTTTTTACGCATTGAAATAATCAATCAATCATTGTTAGACTATCTTTAGAAACCTAGAAGAACTGGACAACCATTTCGTCCTGGTATGGAACTGATTCATCAGCACTGCGCATTCACAACTCCTGCACCTCACAGGATTCGAACCTAGAACCTAAGGTCTTGCGTGCGAACGCCTAACTTCTAGTCCACTGAGTCGGTATCTAACCGTGGTAATGTCTAACTATGATTGATCTAGAGATATTGTGCGAACTGACCCATTTGCCATTGTTACACTGGGTTGAACTCCACTGGTCACGTCTTCTCACTAGAACTCTGAGAATTTCCTCACAAAGCTAGTCACTAGTGAACACATTTTACGAATCGTGGATGCGCATTGACACTGATGAGTCCCATACCAGGACCAAACGGCCATCTTTCAGTGGTGTGGTCTAACAATGATTGAATGATGATTTTAGTGTGTAAATATTGTATTGCTGTAAATTCCTGAATAGTCCAACAACGCGTATGAACCTGACGTTCGTGACAAATATATATATATATCATATATTGATTAGCTGGTTAACTTTAGGCCAATCAATAATCTGTCAATAATACTGTGCTTAATCTGACCAAAATGTTTGTTTTTCTATGAATTTGAGAGGAGAATCTTTTTCCATTCTTTTTTTTCTCGATTTGATGCAATTTTTCTGTTTCTTAAAACAGAAAATACAATTTTGATTCACATGAAATGGTGTGTGTGTGTGTGTGTGTGATTATTATTAATTATTGTATTGAAAAGAAAACTTTAAGTAGTCTAAATTATAATTATTGAGTGAGTGATCAGTCGAAAATTAATCGATAATCAATTTTATTTTGTACTCTATGTAATATTCAGTCAGTCAGTCAGATGCTACGTAGAACTTCGTACGTAAGTACATCAGTTCATGTTGCCATACCACAACATCAGCACAGAGATATAATTGTCAATTCAAATCCAATAGTAGTAGAGGTAATAAGGGTATTAAAGTAATCGGAGATTTTAGGATTAGAAGATATTATTCAAGAAGTATGATTCAGTGAGAAAAGTTTAGAAGGTCAAAACTAGAGGTGTTGAAGAATACAGAAGATTAGGATTTGAGAGAAAATAAAGTATAAATGCACATGTGCCATTGCAAACGGTTTTGAACCATGTCACTCAGGGTATCTAACCATCGATTATTATCATCTCGAGGACCCCAACCAGGTAGTCGACAATTACCGACATGGCTAAGTCCACTCGTCAGTGTATATTCAATATTAATTAACATGAATTGAGGAAACACTGTAGTATGAAGTACTACTACATTGTAAAGTTCATGATAGTTTAGAGTACTAGGTGATTAGCACAATGAACTTTAATGAAACAATTACACATTCGTAACCAGTTGACAGTGAGTCAGTCAGCTACAACGTAGAACTTTGTACGTACGTACGTATATCACAGTTCAAGTTATCATATCGCATTATCATACAGAGATGGAATTGTCAAGTCAAATTCCATAGTGGTAGATCTAGTAAAAGTATTGGCGATAAAAGAGAAGATTACGGTTCGCAGAAATTATTCAATGAGTATAACACAGAGAAATAAATTTGCAAGGAAAAAAATAAAGGTGATAAAGAATTCAGAAGACTAGAACACATAAAAAGTGAACAGTATTATCTTCAGTTAGATTCTCATCATGATTTACTGTCATATTAACAACAGTATTATTTACATACACTTATGAAAAGATTATTTACAGCAAACAAATACTCATCAATTGATAAGTAATTGATATCACTATTGATATGTTCGTCACTAGGTACGCTTGAAGCTATTACAAGTTCACCTTAGTCGATAAACGGAACGAGACAATTATCAGCGTCCAGATAGGCTACCTTGAATCACAAGCGGAAGACAGAAGGCTTCGTAAACGTAGAAAGTATATTCTAAAAACACCCAGCAATCAAAATACAATCGAGCACACAAATCGCGTTTATTTATACAGCATAGAAACGTCCTTGGGACAGTTAAGAAAATAGCACACTAAAATACACAGCAGTTAATCACAGCCAAGAATGTTCCTGGTTGGAAATGAAATCTTAAGGTCAACTGATCAGCCCATGCTCGCAAACGTGAAATCCAAAATAAGGTATTTACCAAGCGAGTTTTGGGGATCTAACATCCCTAACAACTATTAACACCATTGTTATTATTTTTATAATTTGAGTTTACAATTATCTACTTGCTGGTATTTCGAACTGTCTTGTCATCCATCTGTGTTCGTATGATGTGTTCGTTCAACCTGTATTTTTTTCCCTCACAATTTGAACCACTTTTTTTCGATCGAAACATTTTACTGTAGAAGAATGCCTGGATTTTAGGCAGTAGAGTAATCCAGGGGTAGTAGTGTTTCGTCCTTTCATGGGATTTATCCAGTCCGATGTGTGAGTAGTAATTCTAGAGCTAATGTGAGCTGTTGAGACCATTTACTAGCCCGGTTATCATCTACTACAAAAATACTTCTAACAACAACAACATGGCTATTGTATTGAAACAATCCATAGAAGATGCATAGAAGATAAGTTCTTATTGGTTTCTCTACTGGTAAAATTTACAGAAAAAAAACTCTAGAATGAACGAATGAACGAACTAGTCAGTCAGCTGCAACGTAGAACTTCGTACGTATGTACATAAGTTCATGTTGCCATACCACATTAGCATAGAGATGCAAATGTCAAATCAAATACCATAGTGATAAACATAGTAGAGGTATTAATGGTAATGAAGAAGACTAGGATTCGAAGATATTATTCAATAAGTATAATTCAGTGAAATAAGGTTAGTAGTACAAATGTAGAGGTGCTGACGATTCTAGAAGATTAGGATTTGAGAGAGCAAAATGAATGGATGCACTTGCGCCATCGCAAACGATTCTGAGCCATGCCGTCCAAGGTCCCTAACCATTAGTGACTTTCGTCTCGTGGACCTCAACATCTACCAACATGACTCAGTCCACTTGTCAGTGACTTCATGGATTTGTGCCATGTTTTAGTCTGGCCGCCCCTAGCTTTCTTCCAGCCTACTCCTAAACCACAAAACATAGCTCGTCGAGGCAGTCGGTGGTTAGCCATTCGTCACACATGTCCCAACCACCTCAACTGATGAAGTTTCACTACTTCATCTATTGATCTGTCATCCTTACCTAGAACTCGTTTCCTAACAACAGCATTACTTACACGGTTGTCCCATGGTATATGAGCAATGCTTCTTAAACATCTATGATCGAATACTAGTAACCTACGAATATCTTCTACTCTCACTGACGATGTTTCGCATCCATATAGGAGGACGGAGCGAACTGCTGTGCAGTACACCCGTCTTTTGGTTAGCGAATAGATATCTCGCCTACGTCATAAACGATCGCCATAAAATAAAGTGTACAAACTCTTGATCTGTTACATTATTTCAAATAGATAAATGAAAAATCCATAGAATAAAAAGAAAGAAAAAAACTGAAGACCGATCGCTCTACATAATTTTTCTTATTCATATGATCTCAAGAAAACAGAACTGGATCTATCCTTACACATTAAAATTGCTAGTAATTGTTAAAGCAGATAACTATAGCTCATTTAAAACAATTGGTCTGTTTTTATAAATTTTGATAGAACAGTGAGAAAACGTATAGCTGATCTGAAGAAATGTGATATATTTGCTGCGCCAAACAATTCAAGCAATCTGATCAAGGCATTTTATGTGAAGTTTAATACAAGGTCAATTAAATAAAAGTACAAAATAGATAGATATAAGGTAATAATTGTAAATGAAGGAGAGAGAAAATTAACGTATGTATGAAAAGAATAAGAAAAGGTAGGTAACTGTCACATTACCCTAGACCATGACCAATGACTTAAAGATTACCAGCGTAAGTTCAATATTATAACAAACTGTTTCTGTTCACATAAGGGAGAGGGTTTAATTGACGAATAGCCAGGGCTTTCATAAACCTCAAATTCGTCCCTCAACATTTCTATACAATGTTTTGAAGGCTGTCTTGATGTCAGTTTTATGCCCTGTCTCAATTATGTGTTTTGCGATCCATGAACATGGTTTTCTATTTCCCACGTTTATCGGTTCATCTGACGTTAACTGATTTTGAAGCCACTTAGGTACATATTCCATAACCCTTGATTGCAAAGTCCGATTACTCCTCCTTATGTATTTGTGTTCACACAAACATGTAAATTGATAAATGCAATGGGATGTGATGTATTCATTCAGATCAACTCTACATCTTCTCACTGTTTTATCGAAAATATACGTCAATAAAGTAAACCAACGTTCTTCTGTTTGTTTTTTTCAACTAGAGTTATGGAGATTAGTGTTTTTACACATTTGAACTCATCCTTCAATCATTGTTAGATCATCGTTAGAAACCTGGAAGGAGTGAAAAGCGGCCGTTTCGTCCTGGTATGGGACTCTCATCCCTTGATCAATCAGAGTTAGACATTAACACCATTGAATGCCGGCCAGCTCAGTGATTCAGAGGTGAGGCCTTCGCTCACAATACCGAAGGTCCCTGGTTCGAATCCTGCGAGGTGCAGGAGTTGTGGATGCGCACTGCCACTGATGAGTCACATACCAGGACGAAACGGCCGTCTTTCAGTGCTTCCAGGTTTCTAATGATGATCTAACATTGATTGAGATACAAACAGAAACACGACTCAAACGAATCATGAATTATTTACTGAAATGAACACCATGAACCATGAAAGAAAAGCAATTTACACATGAAAGAATTTCTTCATTATTATATTAGAAACCAATGAACTGATGATAAACCCTCCTCTTTTTTAGTTAAACTGGTTTCTTTAAATTTTGTTTTGTCGATTATTAAATTAAAAATTTTAGAAATGTTTATTCTTTTCTTGCCAATCTCGTATTCACTAGTTCAATAGTTTGTTAACAAAAAAACCAAATTAAAACAACAATAGCAAATAAAATAGACGCTTAATTTAATTATATACTGATTTATATTTAGTTAACAAACAACCCGAGATAAGACTAAAGTCATTGAAGTAGTTTATGCAAATGGATTGGAGTTGTGTTTTTTTGAAATTGATATGAACATTACTGACTTATGTATAGATATATATTTGAGTTTTCCTATCCACGCTATCGAATGCTCACCACTCTACATCAACTTCATCGACTACGAGAAAGCATTCGATAGCGTGGATAAGAAAACACTGTGGAGGCTTCTTCGACACTACGGCGTGCCTGAGAAAATAGTTAACATCATACGGAACTCTTATGATGGATTCAACTGCAAAATCGTACACGATAGACAGCTAACAGACTCTTTCGAGGTGAAGACCGGTGTCAGGCAAGGTTGCTCACTCTCACCCTTTCTCTTTCTCCTCGTAATCGAATGGATTATGAAGACGTCGACATCTGGAGGGAAGCACGGTATACAATGGACAGCTAGGACGCAGCTAGACTTCGCAGATGACCTGGCTCTTCCATCTCACAAGCAACAACAAATGCAAGAGAAGACGACCAGTGTAGCAACAGCCTCTGCAGCAGTAGATCTCAACATACATAAAGGGAAAAGCAAGATTATCCAATACAACACAACACGAGCAAACTAAAACACATGCCTTAGAGGACGTTAACACCTTGACAGCATCATCGAAAATCAAGGTGGATCCGATGCACATGTGAGGGCGCGAATCGGCAAAGCAAGGGAGGCATTTCTACAACTGAAAAATATCTGGAACGCCAAACAACTTTCAACCAAAACTAAAATCAGCATTATTAATATAAATGTCAAGACAGTTCTACTGTATGGAGCGGAAACTTGGCGAACTACCAAAGCCATCATCCACAAGAGAAAAGTGTTCATTAACAGTTGTCTACACAAAATACTTCGGATTCGTTGGCCAGACACCATCAGCAACAACGTACTGTGTGAGAGAACAAACCAGATTCCAGTGGAGGAGGAAATCGGGAAGTAGCGGTGGAGTTGGATAGGACACACATTACCAAAAGCACCGAAATGCGTCACGAGACAAGCCCTCACATGGAACCCTCATGGAAAAAGGAAAAGAGGAATGCCAAGGAACACATTACGTCGAGAAACAGAGAAAGATATGAGAGGAATGAACAAACATTGGACAGAACTGGAGAGGGAAGCTCAGGACAGAGTTGGTTGGAGAAAACTGTTTGGCGGCCGATGCTCGATTGGGATTAACAGGCGTAAGTAAGTAAGTACAGCTGATACCATTATGGGATTTGAATTGACAGTTCAAACTATCTCGGTGCTAATGTGGTATGGCAACTTGAACACTAATGTACGCATGTAGTACATACGAGGTTCTACGTTGTAACTGACTGACTGACTGATTTACAGTGTGTATCAAAAAAAATGAGTAGTATATTTTATATATACATATCGATTCAGTGAACCATCACAATTCAAAAAGTATCCTAAAGGTTCATAGGGAAATATGAACTGTTTTCAAAAGAACAGTTTGATGTGAAAGTCAGTTGATTGTTCAAGATTTATGAAGTTGTGGATTTGTTGCAGAAGTCAAACTATTGTGTTAATAATCATTGTCTGAGTTTATTATAATACAATAGTAGTAGTATACATATTTGAACAGTCAAATAAGTAGCCAAAATGTGTATGAAAAACGGAGTAGACGTGTAGCAGTTAATCGATAAATTTTTTTACTTCTACGATTAAAGATGACATGTCGATTAATAATTCAAACCGAAATTTCAAGCATGAATATAAATTTATGTGAGTTAGTAGTTTTGTACAAGTATTTCAATGTTGGTTTTTTCTAAGCATTTATAGATCTAAGAGTTTTGAAATTATTTTCCAAAGATAATCACATCTTCATAGTAGTAGTAGTAGTAGTAGTAGTAGTAGTATTAGTAGTAGTAGTAGTCGTAGTCGTAGTAGTAGTAGTAGTAGTAGTAGTCGTAGTCGTAGTAGTAGTAGTAGTAGTAGTATTAGTATTAGTATTAGTAGTAGTAGTAGTAGTAGTAGTAGTAGTAGTAGTAGTAGTAGTATTAGTAGTAGTAGTAGTATTAGTAGTAGTAGTAGTTATTGCTACAATAAATTCATTATAATCAGTCACTCAGTTAGTTAGTTAGTTACAACAGAGAACTTTATACATTTGTACATCAGTTCAGGCTGCCATTACCACATTAGCATACAGAGAGCTCTTGACCATATTAATGGAGGTAGTAGAAGTATTAGCAGTAATCAGAGAGATCAGAGTTCGAACATATTATTCAATGAGTAAAATCCAGTGAAATAAACTTAAAAAGAGAAAGATAGAAGTGATGAGGAATTCAGAAGAGATTAGTATTCGTGAGAACACGAAGAATGGATGCGCTTGCTCCATTGAAGATAGTTTTGAGCCATATTATCATTATCGTTTGTTTGTTATGTCGGTTTATGTTAATTTTTAAATGAATTACAGAATTTAATCCATATTGTAGATCGATCAGAGTTAGGCCTTAACACCGTTGGATGCCGGCCTGGAGGTCAAGAGATTAGATGTTCGCGCGCAAGACCAAAGGTCCTGATTTCGAAACCTGTGGTGTGCAGGAGCTGAGGATGCGCACTGCTGATGAGTCCCATACCAGGACAAAACAGTTGTCTTTCAGTGCTTTCAGATTTCTAATGTTGGTCTAACAATGGGTGAACTTTGACTATATGTGTTTATTGAACAACATATCATTATATCTGTCTTCTTACTATCAACATATACTTTTACCTGTTATATGTAGTGACGTAATCTCTATTTCATTTCATTGTGATAAGTGACTGTTAAATTACCTTGATTGGTTTAACATTTTCATTTAAAAAGTATTCAAGTATATTAGATTGTAAAAAAAGCCTAACGACAATCTAATTTAAATAAACAACGATATTGTTCACTGACATGCATGCGTGTTGTTCTAATTCTCACAATGGGAATCTTTATTATCCGGCATATTATCGTCTTAATCATTACAGTTATTAGTGTTAGATCATCATAGCATATGCGACTAGTTCAGATTATCAATATCCCAAAATATATCAATACTATTGCACATATTTATATACAGCGAGAAAGACAAAATAATTTTCATTATACGGTTGTGAAGATTGTTTAGTTTCATCATTGAAATCATGAATCGATCATTGTTAAACCGTAGTAAGAAGCCTGGAAATACTGGATAGCCATTTGGACCTGGATATGGAAGTCTTTAGCAGTATGCCGTTGGATGCCAACTCAGTGGTCTAGAGTTGGTTCGCACGCGAGATCGAAGGTGCTGATGTAGTGTGCCAATTTACTGCGTGTTCTTAAGCTCCGTAATTAACTCGTCTAGACAATCGTTACTAAATTGCATCTGATGGTTCATAAATCAGATGGTGAACTCGTAATGATGAGCACGTTTATTTGGGACACACCACAAAGCGAAGCGGAGAAGCAATGAATAAAACGAATAAAGACACGTGAATTGGAGAAGGCTGTTGAGCCAACTCCTAGGATTACAATGCGAACGAATGAGCGAAGGAAGCGAATGGACAGGCGAAGCGCATTGGAGAAGGCTAATGAGCCAACTCACAGAGTTACAATCCGATGAGTTGATACATAATCGAAATGATGATAATACTGGGTCCCATTCCCTGTAGTGGGGGGTCGTGGATGCCCACTACTGATAAGTCCCATACAAGCACTTAAAAGCCGTCCAGCAATTTCAGGTTTCTAATGGTGGTCTAACAATGATCGATTCATGATTTCAATGAATACAAAGTAGCTTGAATCTTACATAGTTTATTAAAAATATCATTCACAAAACTGGACAATTATGCTAAAAAATGCTGTGTTTGCTGAGTTGGATAGTGTAAGTATGAAAACTTTTATTCTCCTTTCGGAATATACTATAACCATGTAAGCAAGGTATTAGAATCCCTTCCTGCCTACTGCCTAACAGCTTGTTTTAGTGATCTGAAATCCATTTGGTTGTATTTCATTCAGTATGTGATTGTTGTTTTTGTAAGTTTTAATTCTAGTTTTTTTTTGTCATTTACTCTTCTAATCTGATTTCGTGACTTTTAACTATTTCTCTTACTGAATGGTTGTAGATTTATTGATTCAATTTCGGGTATATTTTTATTCAAATCGACTGAAAGATTCCGAAAAATCCAATTCAGCGGGCACACAACATTTCTAGTACTTTTCATTCTAAAGCTACAAAAATAAATATTTGCCAGCGCCTAAAGGATAATTATTTCAGTGACATAAAGCAAGCAAGCTAGCAAGCAAACAAACAAATAAACTGTTTCACAAGAATTTTATCTCTAGAATAAAATTTAACAAAAAAACACCTTTCATAAAAACGAATTACATCAGTAAAAGAATGCGTATCCTACTCACATTATAACAAGTCACGCTAAATACTAATTATTTAAAAAATTTGAAGTTAATCATACTACTTAAAAACTACAAACAACAACAACAACTATTGAACATTGAAAATTGAAAAAAAAATTCACTCGAATACCGTTTAAAAAGATGAATGAAATATATCATTATTTCATGTTGTCAAATTATATTATTATTATTATTATTATTATTATTATTATTATTATTATTACTAAGAATAATTGTATCCAACATAACCCAATGCACGACTTACATTAAAATGTCTCGTTGACGAAATCGTCTGCGCATAAATTCCTTAAAGTTGTATTTTGATGAAACGTTTACAGCTGAGAATATTTATATACATATATCTGTTTATATAATGTGTACCATTATTATGCTGATAAGGTATGGAGATCTTAACTCTTAACAAATAAGAAATTTCTTCTCAAATAAATGGAGTATATGCTTAATTACATCTATCCATCCTACATTGTTAGTGAATATATAATCTTGCCTTCTAGCACAACAAACACTACAGACTACTACTACTGATGATGATTGGAAGTGTAGTCAATTCATCGATGAACAGATAATCACAAACATCATATTCAATGAAATGTTATTCACAATAATGTAGAACATTTGGAAAAAAAGTAAAGCTAAACGATAAAATTTTGATGATAGTATTCCTTGTCTGTGTCGTTTTTTTTGTGCACGACAGTATTCAATTAAGTTCTAATCTTTTTATTGTTATCTCTAAATGGATGTAATTAGTTATATATATATATATATTAGCTATAAAAACAACTGAAGGAAAGTCAGTGAATGTTTAATATGTTTTGCAAATTATTCAACATATGCGTTACATTATCTTTGGGATTGTTTGGCAGAAATCAAGTGTTGCTGTTTGTTAACTGATTCAAATTTGTTACTTTAATAATTATGCTGAACAAATCGGGGAGGTCGCGCAAAACCCAGCGTTGGTCAGAGTAAGACATTAAGACCTTCGCATGCTGGCGGATGTTCAAGCTAAATACCGGGGGTCCTGGGTTCGAGTCCCGCGAGTACAAGAAGTCGTGGATGAGCGATGCTGATGATTTGCATACCAGGAAGAAACGGCTTTCCAGAGTGCATCAAGGTTTCTTTTAATGCTGGTCAAAACAACGATCGATAACAACAGTCTCCATAACACCCCCTTAATAAAAAATTAATGCTTGTAGTTTCGAAAGTTTAAATCTTATTTACTGGCCTAATCATCAATGATGTTGTAAAGTTGGAAGTAGGCTGTACAAAACTCTAAGACAATAATAGATTTCATATCGATAGACGATACTCATCAGCAATAACACAAGATGAGACTACTACAACAATACTGGAGAAGTTGAATTAATTGACAATGAACAAAATGGAAAACACCAGAATAAAATTGACAGAGAAGCCATGTTTATGATTTGAAATCATCAATCATTGTTAGATCACCATTAGAAACCTGGAAGTACTGGACGGCCGTTTCTTCCTGGTATGGGACTCATCACCAGTGCGCATCCATGACTCCTGCTCCTCACAGGAGCAGAACCCGGGACCTTCGGCATTGTAGGCGGACGGCTTACCATCGGACCACTGGGCCGGCATCCAAATATATGAATGTTTAACTCTGATTGATCGAGGGATTTTGCGCGACCTCACCCATTTGTCGTTGGTAGTTACTGCCTACACCCGACAGGGTTGAACTCCATTGGTCACGTTTTCTCAACTAGAACTGCGAGAATTTCCTCATGAAGCTAGTCACCAGTGAGCACGTTTACGATATTTTGAGGCAGAGTTTTGGAGGTTTGTGTTTTTACACATTTGAAAAACACAAACCTCCAAACCTCTGCCCCAAAATATCATATTTATAATGTCAAGACTTCTTATTAATTGTCTGCAGACAACACAATATATATATATATATATATATATATATATATATATATATAATTTTTATGATATTAAAATTTCAATGAAATAATTCATTGAATTTGTTTGTGATTGATATTCCGAAATGATAGATGAAATCAATTACATAAGCATAATAATAATAATAATAACAATAATGACCTTGAGAATAAAAAAAGTTAGGTTTCGCTATATTTTATTTTGTATTACTGTCTGTTAAAATTTGTCAAAATACGAAATTGTAAATATACTTGAAGTCATATGTGGATCACTGTTAGATCACTAAGAACTTGGAAGCACTGGACGGCCTTCAAGTATGAGCCTCACCAACAATGCTCATTTTCTACTTCCGCAACTCACAGGATTCGAACCCACGACTTTCGGCCATGTTCACAAACACCTAACCCCTGGACTACTCAGCTGGCATAGAACGATGTTAATGTTCAACTTTGATAAATACACAGTCTTACTCAACCTTATCGACTGTCTTCGGTAAGCACTGCTTCGCGTGTGCCTCCTTCGCTCACTGGTGACTAGCTGCGTGACGAAGTTTCTCCGAATTATAGTGAGAACTTGTTACCGGCGTAGTCAAACCCTAATTAAACGATCAGTGAAAGATACATGAAGGTCAACTGTAAATAAACTTTCACGCTTTCTAATGATTTTATATTGTATTTAAACTCTGGACTTATAACTAAGCATGCATATTGAAACACATACAGAATGTCTAGTATACTAAGAGTAAAGTAGACATACAGTTTTAAACCATAATTAACATGTTTAAACGTCACCTTGACTACGATATATTTAAGCAGGTGGAAAATTACAAAAGATATTTGATTTCATTACTATATTTTGGGGCAGAGTTTTGGAGGTTTGTGTTTTTTTACACATTTGAAATCACCAATCAATGATTGTTAGACCACCATTAGAAACTTGGAAGCACTGAAACACGGCCGTTTCTTCCTAGTATGGGACTCATCAGTGCCAGTGCGCATCCAAAACAATCAAAGGTATTTGAGCAACAACGTGCTAATGAATACCATACTGGGGTACCTGACGGCCGTCTAATGCTTCCAGGTTTCTAACGCTAGTCTAAAATTAATTGATTCATGATTTCAATGAAAAACAACAATCTTTTATAACTCTGTGACTACTCATGTACACCGAACACACTGTAGTCTATTGACGAAATAATTTTAAGCACTGCATTATGGATGTAGACAGTAACTTCCAAAGACGGTATATATCAGGTTGCGCAACTCCTTGAATTGATCGAAGTTAGAGATTACTATTATCACCGTTAGATACCGGCTCAATGGTCATAGGTTCGAATCCTACAAGGTGCAGGAATCGGCGGATGCGTACTGCTGGCACATCCCATACTATATAGGACGAAACAGCCGTCTTTCAATGCTGCTTCCAGGTTTCTTCTAGTGATGTTGATCTAACACTTATCAATTCATGATTTCAAAAATGCACATTGACTTCAATTCTCTCTCTCAAACAATTTAACATCATCTCAAAAATATTACCTACACTACACATTGAACATCCACACTAGACATCAATCAGTCAGTAGATAAACTGTTCAAAAATTATTATTATCATCATTATCTTACACATAAAAAAAAACAAAACATACCAAACAAAATTCAATGAACATGCATTGTAGATAAATAAGCGAAAACCAAAAACCATAGCCTTAAAAAACACACGGCCAAACGAATGAATGCAACCGTGAAATTCATGACAATAAATCAATTGTTTGGTCAAATTATTATTATCATTATTACTGTCTATTGCCTGTCAGTGCAAGAGTACAGAGATGATAAATATGCTCTTTTTTGTTTGGTCTGCTTTATTTCGCAAGGTGGAATTTATTATTAAATGGAATGAATAAAAATACTACTATTAGTAGTAGTAGTATTAGTAATAATAGTAATAATAATACTAATAATCATGTAAAACAGCTTATGTAATACAAATATACACATACAGAGATGCTTGTTCTACACAAATAATAACACTCTGTGCCATACAATTGAACAATAATGATGCGATAGGATACATTGTAACTTGTCTGTAGGTGTGTGTGTGTGTGTGCATGAACATGTATAATAGATGCGTTGCTTTTTTTTACAATATCATGTCTTGTAAAAAGCTGAAAAAAATAGTTTTTCATGTATTTTTATTTTTTTTATTTTATTTTCTCTGTGATAATTAGAAATAGACAATGCAGACAAACGAAATTATCAAAATGAGAGAGAGAGAGAGAGACATGTAAAAATTTTTGATCAATGTTACGCTTGATTATGATGAATGAATGAACAGAAGAAAAAATAGTTTGAATTGTTGAATAATATTATTTCCTCGTAGATATGTGATGAAAATTCTAAAGAGTTACTTACTTACTTACTTACGCCTTTTACCCGCAATAAAGCATAAGCCGCTCACCAGTACCCTCCAACCAACTCTGTCCTGAGCTTCTCTTTCCAGTTCTGTCCAATCAATGTTCATTCCTCTCATATCTTTCTCTATTTCTCGACGTAATTTGTTCTTTGGCATTCCTCTTTTCACTTTGCCTTGAGGGTTCAATGTGAGGACTTGTCTTGTGACGCAGTTAGGTGCTTTTCGTAGTGTGTGTCCTATCCACTTCCACCACTTCTTCCTGATTTCCTCCTCCTCCACTGGAATCCGGTTCGTTCTCTCCCACAGTTCATTGTTGCTGATGGTGTCTGGACAACGAATCCGAAGTATTTTGCGTAGACAACTGTTAATAAACACTTGTGGGTGATGGCTTTTGTAGTTTTCCAAGTTTCCGCTCCATACAGTAGTACTGTCTTGACATTTGTATTGAAAATCCTGATTTTGGCCTTGCTTGATATTTGTTTGGAGTTCCATATATTTTTCAACTGTACCCCTTGCTTTTCCAATCTGCGCCCGCACATCTGCGTCGGATCCATCTTGATTGTCGATGATGCTGCCCAGATATGTGAAGGTGTTAGCGTCCTTCCTCCAAGGCATCTCCATCAAGAGTGATATGGTTGGTGCATGTTGTGTTGCGTCGGATCTAAAGAGTTAGTTATTTATTTCGACATGTAATTCTCTCCATTGTAAGACAATGCCACGTATGTATAATTATCTGTTTGAATTTATAAAATGATTGTATGACATGGCTGGTGAGTGAGTATTAAGACAGATTTTTTTATGTACACCTGTTACCCCCGAAATGGGCCGCTGACAACCTACTCTGTCCTATGCCCTTCTTTCCAGTTCTAGCCAATTCGCGTTCATTTTTCTAAAATTTTTCTACGTTTCTCAACCTATTGTGTTCCTTGACCTTCCTCTTTTCCTTTTAACCTGAAGGGTTCCAAGTGAGGGCTTGTCTTGTGTTGCAGTTCGGTGTTTTCCACAATGTGTGTCCTATTCACTTCTAGCGCTTCTTCCTGATTTCCTCCTCCGTTGCAGGTATCTGGTTTGTTCTCTCCCACAGTAAGTTGTTGTTGATAGTGTCTGGTCAACGAATCCGAAGTATTTTGCGTAGACAACTGTTAATATATACTTGTATTCTCTCAATGATGGTTTTCGTCATGCCCAAATTTCCGCCCCATACTCAGAGATCTACGAAAGTCATCATCACTTAGAATATGCAAGACATATAGATGTTATCAACTCGGTTATTTCACCGGGCTAATTGAACAACAACCCACTAAATCTGTTGACTACAACGTATTCTCGATTCAGTTGAAATTGAACACATGTCAAGATTTTATGACTCTGCCTAGTGTGTATTGATGTTCAAGATTACTGAAACTGATCAGTGTTTGTTGTTTATGTATAGGTATTCTGAGAAGATTTCCTTGATATACATACTACTCTTTATGGATAGTAGGGGAATTCCAGCATTTACATTTGAATATGTCTAAACCCTACTAGGGCTGACAGTCATTGTGAAACTTAAACTCAATAATACCTTTATTTTATTTCAAACGTCGATGCGTTTTCAACTTGACAATTCAGTCCAGTGTGAATCTAAATGACCAACTACATAGAGACTGAAACTTCTGTGCATAAACTCCACTGAAATCCACACAACACACTAAATGACAGTTAAACATGTTTAGTTTTTTGTTAAATTAATTTTCACCTTCTTGATACAGGTTATCTCTAAAAATAACAATTAAAATGTATCAACAGTCAGTCAGTTAGTCAGTCAGTCAGTCAGTTGCACCGTAGAACTTCGTACGTATGTACATAAGTTCAGGTTGCCATACCACATTAGCACAGAGACGCAAATGTCAAATTCAAATCCCATAGTGATAAACATAGTAGAGGTATTAATGGTAATGAAGAAGACTAGGATTCGAAGATATTATTCAAGAAGTATAATTCAGTGAGATAAGGTTAGTAAGACAAAGGTAGAGGTGTTGACGAATCCAGAAGATTAGGATTTGAGAGAGCTCAAAGAATAGATGCACTTGCGCCATTGCAATCGATTTTGAGCCATGTCATTCAGGGTCTCTAACCATTGATGACTTTCGTCTCACGGACCCCAACCAGGTAGCCTACATCTGCCAACATGATTCTATTCACTTGTCAATGACTTCATGGATTTGTGCTATGGAAACCCGTCCTAGATAAGAATGGCAGATCAATCGATTGCTGACATTTCGCGGACTCTAACCAGGTATTCGACACCTACGGACATGGCTCAATCCACTTGTCAGTGACTTCATGGATTGGTGCCATATTTTGGTCTGGTCGCCCCTAGCTTTCTTTCAATCTACTCCTACACCACAAAATATAGCTCGTCAAGGCAGTCGGTGGTTGTGCATTCGTAACTCATGATGAAGTTGCCCTACTTCATCTGTTGATCTGCCATCCTTGCCTAGTACTCGTATCCTAACGACAGTATTGCTTACTCGGTTGTCCCACGATACTCGAACAATGCTTCGAAGACACCTATGATCGAAAACCAGTAACCTACGAATATCTTCTACTGACTGGCCATGTTTCACAGCCTGGTTTTCTCTGGTCTGCTCTTCACAAGCTCTATCAACATGAAAAACTAAATGAATGAATCATGTCACAGTAAAAGACATTCATATCAGTGCTGTCACAGCTAATAATTTGATAGCCTTATAACGGATGATACCAATGCTGACTGGTATACAACTTTCAATGATCAATAAATTGAAAATTGACTTAATTTTGAAATGAAATGAAACCACACAATTAATATAGTTTAAAAAAACAACATATTCCTGTTAAATCAGTCACATTGTTTGTTCTATAACATCAATTTTATTCGAACATTCAGAGATAGAGTAATAATTAATTCATGCACGAAACTGTATACTTCCAGATTAAACATTAAAATTGTGATTTATAATTTAAGTGTGATCTGATAAAAAAAATATATATACCACAACCAATAACAGACATATATATATAACCTAAAAGCAATTTTAAAAAAATCAATATTCACAAGTGTCTAATGGAAATCATAGAAATATAATCATTAGTGACTTGGTTTGTGTGGGAATTCTCGGAGTTCGAGTGAGAAGTCGTAACCGGTGGAGTTCAGCCTTGTTGAGTGAATGTAGGCAGTCTCCTATCAAAGACAATGAATGACGATGCGTAATTCCATGGATTATTGATCAAATTTAGACGACATGATTACCTTTGGATGCCGGCTCAACGGTCTAGAGGTTAGGCGTTCGCGCGCGAAACTGAATATATATACATATATATATCCACATTAGATTAGATTGTATTATTTCACAAGTAGATCACTATTATCCTCATTTTATTCCATAATTCTTATCAAAAATCCCGATTATAACTAATTATTTAAATTATTTCAAAGGAAAACCGAACAAGGAACATCCTTTTAGAAGTGATTACTAATTAAGGATGTTGGATGTTATGACGATTCGAGGTTGATTACTATTAGACATATAGACACAATCAGTCTCAACATACATAAATGAAAAAGCGAAATTCTCCGATGCAACACAACATGCACCCACCAAATCACTCTTGATGGAGATGCCTTGGAGGAAGTTAACACCTTCACATATCTTGGTAGTATCATCGACAATCAAGGTGGATCCGATGCAGATGTGAGAGTGCGGATTGGAAAAGCAAGGACTGCATTTCTACAGTTGAAAAATATCTGGAACTCCATACAAATATCAAGCAACGCGAAAATCAGGATTTTCAATATAAATGTCAAGACAGTTACACTGTATGGAGCGGAAACTTCGAGAACTACGAAAGGCATCATCCAGAAGATACAAGTGTTGTCTACACAAAATACTTCGGATTCGTTGTCCAGACACCATCAGCAACAACGTACTGTGGGACAGAACAAACCAGATCCCAGTGGAGGATGAAATCAGGAAGAAGTGGTGGAAGTGGATAGGACATACATTACGAAAAGCACCTAACTGCGTCACAAGACAAGCCTTCACACGGAACCCTCAAGGCAAAGTGAAAAGAAGAAGGCCAAGGAACACATTACGTCGAGAAATAGAGAAAGATATGAGCGGAATGAACAAACATTGGACAGAAGTGGAGAGGGAAGCCCAGGACATAGTTGGTTGGAGGGAACTTGTGGGCGGCCTATGCTCGATTGTGGGTAACAGGCGTAAGTAAGTAAGTAAGTAAGATACAATCAGTTGTGTTTTTCTCATTTAGTCAATGTTTCAACATCCAGAACATAATTTTTTTAATTTAAACTAGATTAGTTCTACTCTTCACAGTGTTTAACTTTGTTCTTGTTGTTTTCAACTACTATACAAAAAAACAATTATTATTTTGATTAAGTTTTGTTTTTCCTTCGATTACTTTCATCTTTATTTTGTACTGCAGTGATGTAAGGGATGTTAGATCCCCAGAACTCGCTTGATAAATTTGTTTTTATTTTGGATTTTTTATTCATGGACCGATCATTCGACCTTGATATTACATTTCCTACCAGGAAAATCCTTGGCTGTGATTGGTTACTGTGTCATTTTAGTGTGCTGTTTTTGTGACTGTCCCAAGGACGTCTCTATAGAGTATAAATAAACACAATTTGAATGCTTGGATTCATTGTGTGCTACCTGGGTGTTTGTAGAATACACTTTCTACACTATGTCAAGACTTCTTGCTGATACCTTTTGGTGAAGGGATCACAGTAACCTACCTGGACTCTGGTTCATTGTTTTATTCTCGTTATTCGACTAAGGTGAACTCGTAATAGTTTTAAGCATACCTAGAGACGAGCGTAACAAGTGATATGAACACCTTTGCCAATGAACATTTGAACATTTATGCTACATCTCATATGACACATTGAAATCATGAATGAATCACTGTTAGACCATCATTAGAAACCTGAAAGCGCCGGAAAGCCGTTTTGTCTCAGTATACAACTCCATCAGCAGTACGCAACCACAACTCCTGCCACTCGCAAGATTCGAACCAAGGACTTTCGGTCTTGCGCGCAAACCTCTAGGCCACTGAGCAGGCCGGTGTATACAACGAACAGTATTAATGTCTAACTCTGATCAATATATATGAATTTTACGCGACCTAACAATAATTAATCCATCATTTCATCAATGTGTACAAAATAATGATCTCAGTCAGTCAGTTGCAACGTTGAACTTCATACGTATGTACATAAGTTCAGGTTGCCATACCACATTAGCACAGAGACGCAAATGTCAAATCAAATCCAAGAGTGATAAAGATAGTAGAGGTATTAATGGTAATGAAGAAGAATAGGGTTCGAAGATATTATTCAAGAAGTATAATTCAGTGAGATAAGGTTAAAAAGACAAAGGTAGAGGTGTTGACGAATCCAGAAGATTAGGATTTGAGAGAGCTCAACGAATGGATGCACTTGCGCCATTGCAAACGATTTTGAGCCATGTCATTCAAGGTCTCTAACCATTGGTGACTATCGTCTCGCGGACCCCAACCAAGTAGTCTACATCTACCAACATGACTTAGTCCACTTGTCAGTGACTTCATGGCCGCCACTAGCGTTCTTCTAACAATGATCTTCACAATTCTAAATCAATTATTCCTTTAAGTCTGAATAGTCATAGAATTTTCAAAAAATATAAAATCTTTTATTATACAATTGAAATGTTTTGTTTGTTGATGAATTTGACTGGCTTCTTCTTCTTCTTTCTATCATACACCGTTAATCTAATTAACTAACTAACTTATTCACAAGAGAACAATATATATATATCCACCATAGTGTACAAGGGTAAATTGTATAGTAATTTTAACATCAATGTTGATTTGATTTCACTTATGTATTCTAAAATAGTTTTACAATTTAAGTATGAAATCCAATCACTCACTCTACTTACTCTATGTCTTCTACAAATGTATTTAAGATACACAGATCCGCATAGACAGATAGATAAACAAACAAACAAATCAAATTATGCTCGTCTTTATCTATTTAAATACACAACAATAAAAAAGAAGTAAGCAGCGCAATACAAATCCAACAAAAGATTGAATATAATATAATAATATACATATAGATATATGCAGATATAATCTGATTTGATTTAAACACAAATAGATCATATCATCTTTCACACAGATAGGAAAAATTTAACATTTAATGCTTTGTTTTATTTGAAGCAAAAAAAAAAAAACAGAACAAAACATAATAAATGAATTGGGAATTCTCACCCTACACACACAGCCATAACATTTCACGATTTATGTGAGATAAATAAAATAGATATCCATATATCCAACGTATACATATAACATAGCTGATCTATGCAGAAAAGTGATATGTGGTAATTATTCTTACAATGTGAACATATAGATAGATATTTAAATGTATATATATAGGTATATGTATATATACATCTATATTCGGGTAGATATTTTTACAAATAAGACATTGAATGTCCTGTTGTTATCAATGGGCAAATATAGAATTAAAAAACATCAATAAACATATATATAAATACTAATATTAATAGTAGACAGTGTATGCATTGCCCGTGAATAAGAAAAATAGATTTTTGATTCGAATAGAATATTATTAGTAGTATATTATTATTATTATTATTCTAAAGAATAAGGAATGATAGCAATAGAGAGTTTGATAATAAGCTAGTCTCAAGCCCGGAGACAGGAAGAGGGTTGAACATGGGATTTACTTACTTACTTACTTACTAACTTACTTACATATCTACTTACTTACTTATTTACTTACTTACTTACTTACTTACTTACTTACTTACTTACTTACTTATTTACTTACTTACTTACTTATTTACTTACTTACTTACTTACTTACTTACTTACTTACTTATTTACTTACTTACTTACTTATTTACTTACTTACTTACTTACTTACACACCTTACTTACCTACTTACTTACTTACTTGCTTACGCCTGTTGCACCCCAATGGAGCATAGGTCGCCGACCAGTTTTATCCAACAAACTCTGTCCTAGCCTACCCTTTCCAGTTCTGTCCAATTTTTTTTTCATTCTTCTCATGTCTTTCTCTATTTCTCCGTGAAATCCAACTCACTGAATACAGAATCGTTAACCAGAATAGATAACTGGCTAGTCGGTGGTTTATGCTGCACTACAGGGTAACAGGCCTAAGCAAGTAGAAGTAATAGAAGCATATATCGATTTAGTTGACAGTAACAAATGTCAGTACCAGTTGATCACCTTCTGAAGAGAAATAACTGCTACACACATATACATCTATAGAAGTATTACTATATACTGACTGACAATTCGAACAGAATAAAACTCTTTTATATTGATTGATAAGAGTAAACGATTTTTTTTGTAAACTCATTTCTTAGCATTACAAATCAAATCTCCTCACACTAAAGCATTCAGTCATAGAATCTGACAGTGAACAGTGTAACATACATTAACCATTACCGGATTGTCACCACGAGTGTACACACACACACATTATATCTAAGTAAATGTTCAGAAAAATTATTTGTATATATCTCATTCAGTTGCAACGTAGAACTTCGTACGTATGTACATAAGTTCAAGTTGCCAGACCACACTAGCACAGAGACGCAAAAATCAAATCAAATCCCATAGTGGTAGAGATAGTAGAAGTATAGCAGTAATGGAGAAGATTAGGGAGCGAAGATATGATTTGAGAAGTATAATTCAGTGAGATAAATTTAGAAGGAGAAAGATAGAGATTATGAGGTTAGAATTAGAGAGAACACAAAGAATAAATGCACCCGTGCCACTGCAAACGCTTCTGAGCCATGTCATTCAAGGTCTCTAACCATTGGTGACTATCGTCTCGCGGACCCCAACCACGTAGCCTACATCTACCAACATGACTCAGTCTACTTGTCAGTGACTTCATGGATTTGTGCTATGTTTTGGTCTGGCTGCCCCTAGCTTTCTTCCAACCTACTCCTACACCACAAAACATAGTTCATTGAGGCAGTCGGTTGTTATGCATTCGAAACACATGTCCTAACCACCTCAACTGATAATATATATATATATATATATATATATATATATATATATATATATATATATATATATATATATTTGTTATGCTCGTCACTTGATACGCTTGAAACTATTACTAGTTGATCTTAGTCAATAAACCAGAACGAGACAATGACCCATTAATACGGTAGGCTACTCTGATCTGTTGCCCCAACTAACTGAAGGAAAAGTTCTGATATGGTGTATGAAAGTGTATTCTACAAACACTCAGCCAGCAAACACAATGAATGATCTCAAGCACACAAGTCACATTTATTTATGCATCTTAAAAATGTCCTTAGGCGAGTCACAAATACAGCATACTAAACCAATCACAGCCGAGGATTTCCCCAATGGGAAATGTGATCTCAAGGTCAACTGATCAGCCCATGCGCATAAAAATCCAAAATTACAACCTTTTTTCAAGCGAGCTCTGGTGATCTAACTGCCCCAACAAAATAACAAAAAAAGGTGTTTAGTCTTCTTTTTTTATTTATTCGTAAATTGTGAGTATACTTTCTAGTTTTCAAAATACTTCTTTTTCCAATATACATAGATTTTCATTCAATTTTAATAATATTTATTGTTAAACATCGAAAATACTCTTTCAATTATGTAACAGAAAATCATTATAGTTAAGTATATATATATATTATTTACTGTTCAGACAAAATAAATCTAATCGAAACACACACACTGACAACAGTTTATGTCATCATTTATAAGTTCTAGTGTGATTTTTTCAAAATGCGTTTACATCATCATCATCATCAGCAACAGCAACAACAACAACAAACTACACTTTGATAAAAACAAACAAACAAAAAACTTTTGAAACATGAAGATGTATCTGTTCTGCGTGTTTTTGTTTTCTTGCGTAAACAATCTCTTTCTCTCTCTCATGCTCTTTCTCTGTTGTGTAATATTGTAATATTCAACTTAAGCCAACACATGTTATCAGTTGAAGGCAGAATGCAAAAGAAAACGATAACACACACAGAGAGAGACAGAGAGAGAGAGACGGAGAGATTTGAACAAGTTAACAGTCAATTAACACTAATGTTCTGTTATGTTATTATATATTATAAAAAGGAAAGTGTAAGATTATGCAAACAAGAAAATTAAAGAATGATGTAACTTTCCGCTCGTTTGATTTTGTCTTTCAACATATAATACCACCTGTTCAACTATACACGAATTATATATATTTATTTAAGTGTGTGTTAGCTAACATATGCATAGCATATTCAGTCATTCAGTCAGTCAGTTAGTCAGTCGAGGAGTAAACAGTACAAATTAGTTAACCGTCAGTGGGATTAGTATTATTCTTTATCATAAACTGTTGTTAAATTGAATTTTCTTATTAGGGAATTTTCGGTTTTGTTTAGTTTTGGTCTGGTTTAATTTAGATTGTTTTAAATGAGTCAGTTGATCATTGTGTAAAACAAACAATCGGAAATGTCCCCCCCCCCTGTATATTCTTGTCATATACATGAAATGGTATGTTTTTCTTTTTTTGTGGAAAGATACGTCGAATTACAGATATTCTGATAGTTTGCCAGTATTCTAAAATATCCTAATAACGATTAAACAAATACTAAACTATCTATCAGACTTACGAGATATTGAAAATGACATGAGGATTTGTACTCTTTCTGAAAGCCAATGAATAAGAAAAATAGATCAAATGTTACGGTAATTTGGCTAAGTAAGTAAGTAAGTAAGCGCATAAGTAAGTAAGTGCATAAGTAAGTAAGTAAGTAGGTGCATAAGTAAGTAAGTAAGTAAGTAAGTAAGAAAGTGAGAGAGGAAGTAAGTAAGTAAGTAAGTAAGTAAGTAAGTAAGTAAATTAC
>OX103976.1:16477535-16653885 GCA_944470395.2 Schistosoma turkestanicum | reverse complement strand
ATATAGTTTAATGATGTCATATTAACTAGACAAGTTTTTTCTCATTCATCAAATAACTAACTCCATATTACTCTTTTACATATACACTGTCATTTTTATGAACAAAACTACTGAGTAAATAAGTAAGTAATCAGTAGTCTACGCGTCACTTATTTTTTTTATTGAAATTCTGCTCAAAGTCTCCAACTGTAAATATGGCTGTTCCCTAGCAACAGACTGAAAAAATATAAGACAATATACTCAATGCAATTCAACACCAAATACAAATTGACATTGTACTTAATGAAATATATATATATATATATATATATATATATATATATATATATATATATATATTGTGTAAGAGAGTTGACAAAAAACCATGGGTGTGTGAAATAAAATCAGTAAAGCTACTATAACACTTGTGATCGATTCACTCTATCCAAATCATGCAATGAATGATTCAGTGAACAATCACTAGACTTAAAAGTATATAACTACTATGTGATCTATAAAATACGTTGCATGCAGGATGCTTTCGATAACATAGGCGTTGTTTTGGTGAACTCATGAATCAATTATCATTAGACCACCATTAGAAACCGGAAAGCATTGTATGAGCTAGTATAGGACTCTGTGTACTAGTGCGCATCTATGACTTCCATCCATCACATGGAATCAAGCACAGGACCAATGGTTTCACGAATGAACGCTTAACCTCTAGACCAAATACCGTCGACATTCAACACTGTTGATGTCTACATAAAGCGTTTCATGCTTGATACATAATCATCATTGGTGTATGAAAAAATATAACTTTACCACATACACAAATAAAATTTTAATAATCAAGTATTATGGATAAATATAAAATCAGTAAGATTTATATTTTGTTATGAAAAATCAAAGCTTTACCATTTGAAAAAAAATATATATATATAAACATAGAACCAGACAGATGGAATTATAAAATGAATTTCCGAAAATTTATTTATTTTGCAGTCATTTATAATAGGTGGTTGGACGGCTTACAATGAAAAAAAAAACAAGTATTTGAACAAGTAGATATTGAGTAGTTAGTTTATTGTGAAAATAAGTCATGAACAAGAAAATGTGGTTATGTATCATCCTTCTGGGCTATCAGTTGATAAGAATCAGAAATAATTGTTTTCGATATTTTCAATTATATCATATGTATAAAAACACTAATCTCCATAACTGTTATTGAAAAATAACTAGTAACTAGCTTCGTGAGGAAATTCTTGAAGTTTTAGTGAGAAGACATAACCACTGCAGTTCAACCCTGTCTAGTGTAGGCAGTAACCAACAAAGACAAATGGGTGAGGTCGCGCAAAATCCTTAGATTAATCAGAGTTAGACATTAATACCTTTACATGCCGGCTCAGTGGTCCGATGGTTAGGCGTTCGCGCACAATACCGAATGTCCTGGGTTCGAATCCCGCGAGGCGCAGGAGTCGTGGGTGAGCATTGCTGATGAGTCCCATACCAGGATGAAACGGCCGTCTTTCAGTGCTTCCAGGTTTCTAATGGTGGTCTAACAATGATTGAATGATGATTTCAAATATGTGATTTTACGAGTTTTTTTCACCATAATCATATTCAACATGATTTTCACATCAAAATAATTCTATGAGTGAATATTCCTTTATCTCAGTTTGTTCAAAGCGAGTGATTTTGTGGTGTGTGCTACTTATACGAACGATATAAGTAGTATAAGAAGGGACGTGAAAGAAGAAGTCGCACGGTCAGAAGAGGAAAGCAAATGGAGTACCAACAGGAAGGAAAGGAAGCAACAACAGGAATGGAAGAAGGATGGAGCGTTGGAAGTCACTACTCAAAGATGGTGTGCAAATAGAGTATTCAATGTAATGTTTTCGTTTTTAATTGACTAAGAGTGTAAATTTACATGATACAATCGCCTGCCTCAGTCTTCTCAATTTTACTAGGTATCAACATTAAGGCGTCAATACTACTTATTATGAGTGAATCAATCTCTCTGAAGTTAGACACCGCTGGTTGTTTCAAACATTTACAATGTGATTTAAATTTTCAATCTAATAATATTCATTGAAATCCTGTCTATTACTTTAAGATGATAGCGCCTATAATATTTATAGCAAGCAGTGATCGATTGGTGAATATAAAATATCTTGGTAAATTTATAATAATATTGAGCAATAATAAATGGACGGTTATGAGAAGAGATACACAGCTTATTAGCTTACTTTGATCATCTTTTCAGGAAAATAATGAATCAGACGATACATAAAAACCGAGGTCATTGTTTAACACTTGAAATGAGATGATACTGAAATACACTAATTCATACTGTGATTCCCAGGACAGAGGAGGTTAGAGAATGCCGGTCGCCGGCCTATGCTGCATTATGATTAATCGCAGTAAGTAAGTAAGTAAGTAAGTAAGTAACTCAGACTGACTAAATAGGAAGCTTGAAAGAATAAAGATCAATAGTATTTTGCGAAAATCTAATCAGTCAGTGAATGAATGGGTAAACACACTTTTAAATATCAGAATAAAAAAAAAGCTCTATAACTAGATTATATGACTAATTAATTAATTAGTTAATGATTCAAGTTACATAATTATTTGACCCCGAAAATGTGATGACTACATGTCACAAATACTTGACAAGAATCATATTTTTGTACATCACTTACACTCCAGTCCATTAAATTCTGACTTATTATATCAAACATACATATACATGTATATTTGCTTCTTGTTTATTGAATAAAACAAGCAGAATGAAGAAAAATTTTCATCTAAATAATGAATTTTTATTACTGATTTTTCAGTACGCCTGGAAAAATTTATGCCTGCAAGTGCGCACTGCTAATGAGTCCCACATTATCACTCAGTCAATCAGTCAATCAGCAGCAACGTAGAACTTCGTACCTACCTAGACCAGTTCATGTTACCTTACCACATTAGCACACAGGTGTAATTGTTAATTTAAATCCCTTTGGTAGTAGAGATGGTAAAGGTATTAGCAGTGATCGAAGAGATTAGGGTTCGAAGATATTATGCAAGAAGTATGATAAAATTAAAAAGATAAAGTAATGAAGAATTAAAATGTTTAGGATTTGAGAGAAAACAAAGAATGAATGCACCTGTGTCACTAAAAACGATTTTGAGCCATATCATTCAAGGTCTCTAACCATAGATTATTATTATCTCGCCGACTCCAGCCAGGTAGTCGACACCTACCGACATGACTCAATCCACTTGTCAGTGGATTTGTGCCATGTTTTGGTCTGACCGCCCCTAGTTTTCTTCCAACCTATTCGTACATCACAAAACATTGTTCGTCGGGGCAGTCGGTGGTTGGGCATACGCAATACATGTCCCAACCACCTCAATACTTCATCTATTGACTTGCCATTCTTAGCTGTCTAAAACCAGCCTAGCTTTCTCCAGTTTGCTCTTCACGAGCTCTAGGTTAGGCGTCTTAGGATAACTGATGCTAACAATTTAAAAAGTATATTAGTTAAACTGATTCCCCTGTGTTTGTCAGATAGGCTAAAAACGGTCGTCTTTCAGTGCTTCCACATTTCTAAATGATGGCCGAACAATGATCGATTCATGATTTAAACTGATAAAAAAAACAGTTGTCTTCATATTTATATAATGAATATTTGATAGTGATTTAACATTAAAATACACTAATATTCTTCATTGATTTATTTATTTACTATTCAAGATCAAAAAAATTCACTAACTTCTTAATTTATGCCTACAAGAAGAAGAGGAGGAGAAATCTAAAAATATAATAAGAACATTCAGTTTTACGCTTATAATTACAAAAATCAGACTATGAACATATCATCCATGTACCTATTAGTGAATAAACTAAGCATCGGGGTATGTGTGTTTTTGATAATGTCATATAAATAAAGACAATATTGATGAAACATGTAAGCGAAACAGGAACACAGTTATTTACTATCAAAGAAATATCTGGTGTAAGGTGGCGCAAAATCCCTAGACCAGTCAGAGTTAGAAGAAATTAACAGCGTTAGATACCGGCCCAGTGGTCCGATGGTTAGGCGTTCGCGCACAATACCGAAGGTCCCGGGTTCGAATCCTGCAAGGTGCATGAGTTGTGAATACGCACTGCCACTGATGAGTCCCATACCAGGACGAAACGGCTGTCTCTCAGTGCTTCCAGGTTTCTTCTAATGGTGGTCTAACAATGATTGATTGATGATTTCAAATGTGTAAAAACACAAACCTCCCAAACTCAGCCCCAGAATATCTGATTATCAGATAAGAACTTATTACACACACACACACACACACAAAGATGTCTGTTACAGTTTTGACTACTACAACAACAATGATAATAACAACAAAGGAAGCCTACAAAACGGACATGAACATGTTTGATATTTACGAACATTGTTTCTTCAATTTTTTGTGAAAATTCAAAAACACGGAATTAGAAACAAAACAAAATTCTTTCATTGATTCAAATTACAAATTTAGCTGATAGAAAAAATCACTACTACTAGAGAATGGTTTTTCTTTTTATGAAAACAACAAATAACCAAACTATTATAACCTAACCATTTTGTTCCAGGCTATAAACTGATTTCAAGACAAGTTGCAAATGCAACATTAATAAATAAGCTTTAACGACGATGGCTAATAGTTAGCTAGTTATTAGTCAGATAATTGATATTTCAAGTAAATATTCCACATTGATCATGTTACTTTGAATATGAACAGACAGACAGACAGACAGATACAACGCAGAAATTTGTACGTACGTACATCAGTTCAGGTTGCCATTACCACATCAGCACAGAGAGATGCAATTGTCAGTTCAGTAATGCACGAGATTGGGGAGCGAAGATATGTTTTGAGAAGTATAATTCAGTAAGATGAATTTAGAAGGAGAAAGGTAGAGACTATGATGAGGAATTCAGAAGGTTAGAATGTTAGAATGAACACAGAGTGTAATTTAAAGAATTCACCAAGTATTCACTTTATATATTAAGCCATATTTGCAGGATCAGAACTAGTTAAACTGTTCCGTTGTACAAATTAAACTAAATGAAGCTAGGTTGATGTCTGTAATTTGACGGCTGGAAGTCGAACACCTAATCATGTGATTGCCTACTCTACAAATGATAATGAGAAAACATTATCATGGTTGACATTCTTCCGAGTGTCATTATTGCTGACATGTATACAACCATCCTAAATGGATGCTTTTACACAAGGTGTAATTAATTACAAATTGACCAGATTTAAAATGAACGAATGTTCAATTATTATCCCCGCTCTCAGTATTAATGTTTATGTACGCGTCTGTATCACAATGTTAGTTAAGCTCAATGAAATGAGAGAATATGAACACGAAGTAAAGTAAACTGAAATACGATTTTCTCTAAGTTAATAGAAAGTTAAATTTGTCCTGTTATTGACAATCCGAACTACAAAGCATCATTTTCTTTTCGAACATAAGTGTCCTTCCTGTATAGATTACGCCAACACTAATATTTGTCAAACAATATTTATAATAAAATGAATTATGACTAGTAGGGAAATCTAGGTCCGATCACTCACCCTATTCAGCATTTGTCAACCAAACCTAACCGCCGCTAAAAATCTCATTGTTGATGTTCCTATCCTACTCGGAATCAGTCAGTCAGTTACAACGTAGAACACTTCGTACGTAAGTGCATCAGTTCAAATAGTCATACCACATTAGCACACAGCGACCCGACCGAAGCTGCTACCTTGACATGGTGGTCGGGCTTGCCTATCGTGATGACCCAACCGAGCTATATTGGCTGGAACTTATGTTCCTGAAGGTTCTACCATTACAGGAAGGTCGATTGGAGAGTGATGAGACTAAAAGCAGCTACTCAAGGTCTGAAGGCGAAGTCGTACTGCTGACTGCAGAGAGGTGTGACAGCAGTAAGGTGTTTCCCTCGGCCAACCAGCATCTGCAGCGATGCTGCCTTCTCACAAAGAAGGAAGAGGTTGGAAAAGGTCGACCTTAAAAATGTCACACCTCACTCTAACTCACGGATTTCTGTCTCCGTCGGTAAGGGAGCCCACTAAGGGCTTTCAAGAGCGGAGCTAACACTCAAAAAACCCTTCATCAAAAGGCCGTGCGTGACCGGCCTCAAGCAGTTGTCCGTTGGGGTCTGAGGTCACGCACCCAGGTTTCTAAGACCAACACTAATCTATCTTCCTTTAAAGGTTCCACTAGAAACAACCTTCCACGGTGTGGGTAGCCCGGAAGTGACAATCGCCCTCATACCCGTAACAGTACACTGAGACGCAGTTGTCATTTGAAATCCCATAGTGGTGAAGATAGTAGAAGAATCACTGCTGATGAAAAGGTTTAGGATTTGAAGATAATATTCAAGAAGTATATATAATTCAGTGAGGTAAATTTAGAAAGATAAAGGATTATAAAAACCTGAATAATTATTTCTATGAATGTCAAAGAACTAATTTTAATGAACATCAAGAAGAGTATTGTCAATGATTTCCTACTTACATTTCATATATTTTTTTCTATTTTTATACCCTTCTATAATTAAATGTCAACTAATGGTTGGTTTAAAGTGAAAATCACACTGGTTTTAAAAAAACATTTTATTGTTAAACTGACTTTAATATTTATATTCTTCTTATATGAACCTAATTCGATTGAATTCAACAGCTAGAGTTTCAGGAATTATTACACAAAACAATCACTCCAAAATGTGTAAATAAAAACAAAAGTGACTTCTGTCGGGCGTAGGCAGTAATTACCGAAGACAAATGGGTGAGATCGAGCGAAATCCCTAGATCAATCAGAGTTAGGCATTAACACCGTTGGATGCCGGCTAAGTGGTCCAGAGTTTAGGCATTCGCGCACAATACCGAAGGTCCCGGGTCCGGATCCTGCGAAGTGCAAGACTCGTTGATGCGCACTGACACTGATGAGTCCCATATGTTAGGACGAAACCGCCGTCTTACAGTGCTTCCAGGTTTCTAATTGTGGTCTAACAATGATTGATTGATGATTTCGAATGAGTAAAAGTGACTCCGTCGTGAATAATATTTCATTCAAACAATCAGTTTATTTTAAATAACCGAATACCTATTTGTGAATAACTTAACTTTAAAATTAATTATCGATTTATTTCTTTCATTCAGTTTAAGTGTCAATGTTATGATCATTTCATTATGCTCAAATTTGAAATTTTATTCGATTTATATGAAGAGGAAGAAGAGTTTCAAAATGATAAAAAAAATCCGTAAGCTTTAGTGTGTAATTGAAAAGAAATATTTAAAAGGATGAACAACTAACTGATCACCATAACTTATGGGTTAGCAACTAGTGTTTTTTCAGTCAATTACAACGTAGAACCTCATACGTACGTTCATCATTTCAAGTTGACATAGATGTCACCTAGAGGTAGTGGTCGGTTTTGCTTATCGCTTATCCAGTTATATTGACTGGAATATTTGTTCCTGTTAGGTCTTAACATGCCAGAAAGGTTGATTGGAGAACGCTAAGAGTAAAATCTATAACTCACAATCTGAAGGCGAAGTCGTATTGCTGAGTAACTACTGTAGAGGGGTGTGACAGTAGTGAGGTGTGTTCCGTCCAACAAACAGTATCTGCATCGATATTTTCTTATCACACGGAGGGAAGAGGTTAGAAAAGGTCTACCCTAAAAATGTCACACTTCAGCTTACCTCACGGATTTCCGTCTCCTGTGGCAAGGCATTTAAAACAGGAGAGGATCTGAAACGTTCAAAACGTCTCATTAAAAAAGGCCGTGAGTGACCGGGCTCAAGCAATTGTCCCATGAACTCTGCGGTATCTAACGCCAACACAATAACCCAACTTTCTTTTGAAGTTGCTCAAGAGATACTCTTCCCTAATGAGCCCAGCTGGAAATTAACCTTACTCCGTATACCCTTAACAGCACATGAGACCGAATAGTTCAAAGTAAAATCCGTCATAATAATGTATCACTCGAACCACATGCCAAACGATAGACAGACAATCAAGTGTTGGAAAAAAAAATCTAACCGTCGCGTCCTACCGTGTAAAAATATATAGACTTGCTAGCAATAAGTAAAAATAACTTTTCTATAAAGATGGTTATTACATGTAAACCACGATGATGATAGTGGTAGAGTTTCGCTCTCTGAGTTGGATGATTTAGTTGGGGAGCTTTCATTATTGTTCTTCTTCTTCTGAACAACATCATCAAACTTCTATAAGTAATTTGCGCTGACGATGATGTTGTTCATATGAACAACAAAAACTCCACAAACAACCGAAACATCCAGCTCAGAGAGAGGAACTCCACCACAACCATCCCATCTACCTGAACTTCAAAATTTTCTCCATCATCTCTATACCATGAAAAAACCAAATGATGTTAGAGAAACAATTTTTTTTAAAAAAAAAATACCGAATTCTATCCACATAAAAACCGAAATTTGATGACCTCATTAGAAGAACACAACATAACCTATGATGACACTTCTTAGAATATTTTAATTGTCATTTCACAATTACTTGCCTTAATTTCATCGATTGTACTGAACAACAACTACGGATTGGTTGTTCAAAAGAGATCGTTGATTTTCTATGAAAAACATGTTTATTATCGAATTGAGTCAGTGTTGATTTCTGTGTTGGTTGAAATGTTCGACTCATATCAACGGACACTGCTCGTTGTGTTCTTTGTTGATCCTCATCATCATCGTGTTGACTATAAATTCCGGTAGTAGTAGTAGTGGTAGTAGTAGCAGACGTCGAAGAAAACATGTATTCCGTTGAATATCTTACATGTTTGTTAAATATTTGTGACTTTTTCCTCAACACTGTTGTTTCACATGGTACTGTTAGAAAATTTGGGTCTGATTTATTATTATTATTATTATGATTATTATCAATGATAACAGAGAGATCCGATTGAGATTGTAGTCTATGACCAATTTTCATATTATCTGTTACAATTTTATTAATATTTTGATATGTACAACTTTTTCTAGGATATAATAATTCACTATTGAACAATGTGAAACGTGGCGGAATTTTAAATATATCACCAAGACTTTTAATTCTTGACTTATTAGTAGTATTAGTAGTAGTAGTAGTAGTAGTAGTTGGTGATTTCTGTCTATTCAATGAACGACCAACTGACTGTTCATCATGATGAGTAATGAATGAATAGGATGGTTTACGAACATTATTAGTACTATTAGTACTGGTTTGTCCATATTTCTGGACAATTGTTTCATCATGACTCAATAGATTGGTATCGCTTGTATTAATTGACAATGAACAACAACTACTATCCACCACACCCAATGAATTGAATGATGAACATGAACTGGAATTCGGTAAAGCAGTATCTTTAATAAAATACATTGGAAATAATTTATAAAATAATTCAGTGGATTGTTTTTTCATTGGGAAAAAATGACACGACGACGTATTGGTGGATGCTGCCCCACTAGTTGACGATACTAATAATTCAGTATCAGTCAACGGGGATGATGATGAATAGGGTGATGATGATATTGGTCGTGTATGTTGTAATAGTTGATCAGAATGAACAATATCTCCTTCTGGTAGACTATAAGTTGATTTCAATTTGTTTAAATCTTCTTCAATAGAATTAGTTTTTGAATGATTAATAATTATTGGTAAATTAGACAATTTCATTAATTCCATACGTTTAGCTCGTTGCATACTTGCTGGTAATAATTTACAAACATTTTGTAAAATTGTTTTATTTGAATTAGTAGTATTTACAAATGGGTAGTCATTTAATGAAGTGGACATTCGAAATCTGATATCACTAGGAGATGATTTTTTCGCTGACCATGGATGATTATCACATGTTGCGGTGGTCGTCGTCGACGCCGTCATGTCACTACGTTCGTGATAGTTATTATTTACATGAGTCTGATAATAATCGGTAGAAGTGGTAGTAGGTTTTATAATATGAGTACAAGATTTACATTTATACAAAATATTCCATGATGACAGCTCATTCTTCACATCACCATCATCATTGTCAGTGATTTCATGAAGACAACTGAATGAATGCCGTTTTATCAATCGACATAGCTTGGAATGTTTCAAATCATCATCATCATCATCATCTTGATCATCATCATGATCATCATGATTATATGTACAGGAGAAATCAGTGTTCTCGTTGAGACATTCAACATTGATATCCTCAGTGTCATTACGACCATCACTGCTACTACTACGACTACTACGAATGTTATTGTTCACCTCACGATCACATTGTTCCACAATCACTAATGGTACTTGAGGCAGAGATTTTTTCTTTCCATATTTAAATTTAAATCGTGATTTCTTTGGTGTTGTTTCATTTTGTAACGACATAATAGTAATAATAATAATAACAACAGTGTTACTACTAATAGTTCCCTTTTATTATTAATAATAATTATTATTGTTATAATACTATTGGAGTAACATAATGTAAGCATTTTAACAATTTACATCCTGATTTTTAAGTATTCTCACATAAAAAATAATATATTTAATCCGTATTATCAATATATATATATATATATATCCATCTATACAACACACACATGGTGAGCATGAAATCGTTTATAATGTGTTCTCTGTTGTGTTGATCACAATTAGACCCAAGAGAATCCAATCAATGATACAAAGCAATTAAGAAGAAGAATGTGTACAACGATCAAAAACTCAGAGAGATTATAAAAACTGAATCAAACTGAACCAAACGAAACGAAATAAAACGAAACGAAACGAAATAATCAAGGCAATTTTTTGATTGGCCAATCAATGCATAGTTCAGCTTGTCTGTTATTATGATTAGTATGATTTTGATTATTATTTTTCTGATTGTGATTTTTGATAGAGTTTTAATTGGATTGGTTCAAATAAATTAATAAAGATATTAAATTATTAAATGAAAATATTATGCATTTTTTTATTGGTAATTGTAAAAACAATGACTGTGACTTTGAAATTAGGCATAACTTTGAACATTACTATGGTTGTTGTTGTTGATTGACTGATGCGGGATAATAAATATGGTGATTGCTGGGAATTTCTACAACTAGCCACTGTGAATCAAACTCGGTAACTACCAAAGACAAATGGGTGAGATCGAGCGAAATGCCTAGATCAATCAGAGTTAGACATGAACACCGTTGGATGCCACTGGCCTAGTGGTCCAGAGGTTAGGCGTTCGCGCACAATACCGACGAAGCTCATGGGTCCGAATCCTGCGAGGTGCAGGAGTCGTGGATGCGCACTGCCACTGATGAGTCCCATATGTTAGAACAAAACGGTCGTCTTACATTACAGTGCTTCCAGGTTTCTTCTAATGGTGGTCAAACAATGATTAATTGATGATTTCAAATGTGTAAAAACACAAACCTACAAAACTGTGCCCGAAAAAGAAAATAATGTTTTTTTTAAGAGATAATATTGGTCAATTAATTTTTTAACAAAGTGTAGTAGTAAGAGTAATGTACTTTGTTTTGAAGTTTTAAGTTTCTACTTTGTATCGGGAATGTATTTATTATTTTTTTGATGAGTGAAGTTAAAGATTGTGATGGTGTTTAGTTCTCTGAGCTGATTGTTTTGTTTGGTTGTGGAGCTTTCATCATTGTTCTGTTACTGAACAAAAACATCATCAGCACAAACTTCAGATAGAAGAAGTGAAGTATTCGAATTTCTCCATGTTTGATGTGTAGCTTGCTCTGCTAACCTCAATCTTGATTGGTTGCTGTTGACCTTAAACCTGTCATTGTTTGATTGAAGTGATTCTATTGGTTTGTGTGCCACACCTATTCCAACTGGTTTCAGTAGTCGTGCTGTATGTTCTGATATGTCTTTTATGTATGATCCGTTTATTGGTTCCTGTACTTAGTTTGGCTTCTGTTAACGATTTCGGATGATGTTTTTTGATGAAGTAGTGTGGATAGCCGTTCTTTTGGAAGGTAATCAAAAGATGTTTTCCCTCAGTTTTTGGTGCCTCATGTGTGCTGCAGTGTGTCTTCACTTACTTGAATAAAGTTTGTATGCAGTTGATTTTGTGGGTTCTTTGATTGTTGCTACGGTAGTTGAGAATTAAGTCAGTGCGGGTTTGCTTCCGAAATACTTGAGTTTCCAGTTTTCCTGTGTTAGTTCTGATGATTAGTACATCCAGGAATGATAGACTGTTGTTTGATTCCTTTTCCATCGTGAATTTGATGTCATCAAAGATGTTGTTGATCTGATTGTAGATGTTTTCCAGCTCGTTGCTTTTGATCATTACGAATGTGTCGTCTACGTAGCGAACCCACATTTTTGGCTTGATCACTGATAAAATCGACGCCTCTAGTCTCTGTATTACAGCTTCCACGATGAGTCTTGATATTGGTGATCCCAGTGATGTTCCTTTTATTTGTTCGTAAACTTACTAACTAATAAGCTTACATTTTCATGATCAGCACTCAATCAAAATTATTTTAAACGTCTATCCCCTGCATAGTGGTCAAACGTAATTGAAATCACTTAACGGTAACCCCTAAAGTTATTCGTCTGCATAACCAACCATCACTGACGTTAAATACTAACATTGAGCTAGTTAGTTTGAGCACCCGGTACTAATACTCACATATCTTGTACACTAGTCTAGGTAACCGACAGAAAACATATATATGTATATCAGTTACGAAGTTAAACCTGTCTGTGCTTTATGTTTAATCTCTTTTAAAAGAAAAAGTCGTTACTTGGAAAGTTACACTCATCTTTCATTCCGCAAATTCTGACTAGCTTATTATTTTAAAACATCGATGATATAATAGGCGACCTACAACTAGTCACTAGCTTCGTGAGGAAATTCTCGGAGTTCTAGTTGAGAAGACGTAACCAGTGAAGGGAATCCAATCCTGTCAGGTGTAGGCAGTAACTACCAAAGACAAATCGGTGAAGTCACTCAAAATCTCTAGATCAATCAGAGCTAGACATTAACACCGTTGGGTACACTGACCTAGTAGTCCAGAGGTTAGGCGTTCGCGCGCAAGATCGAAGGTCATGGGTTCAAATCCTACGAGTAGCAAGAGTCGTGGACGCGCACTGCAAACGAGTCCCACACAAAGAAGGGGACGTCCGTCTTTCAGTGCTTACAGGTTTCTAATGATGGTCCAACAATGATTCACTCATGAATTCAAGGTAAAACTGCAATCTCTTTAATACTCTAATGCAAGAAAAAGCAATAAAAGTTTAGATAGTTTTTATCATCTATCTTCAGTCATGTAACATGTAATATAATATGCATTACGGGGTTGTGAGGATTGATAAGTTACACATTTCCGAAACCATGAATCGATCAATGTTAGACCACCATTAGAAACTTGGAAGCACTGGACGGCCGTTTCATCCTGGTTTGGGACTGCTCAGCAGTGCGCATCCACGACTCCTGCACCCCGCAGGATTCGAACCCAGGACCTTCGGTATTGTGCGCGGACTCCCCAACCGTTAGACCACTGAATACGACAGTTCTATGAGGAGCTAATTTCACAGTTCAATTATACAAAATGAAAATAATCACCTTCAAGGTGAAAATTAAAATAATGAGCTTGCATATATTTTTTCATTGAAATCAATATTCATTCGTCAATACTTTATTTAATTAAAACAAAACAAAACCTAAAGTGATAATATGCTCTAAATTTAATTTAACTTAAACATATATATATAATTATTGTAATCGTTTGTGAGCCATTCAAATAAACCAGAAAAAAAACATACATTCAAAAGTGAATACTTCTTATCCATGAAATTGTAGCGTATCTATTATTCAATGTTCAATACAAATTTCCTTCCAAATGGCCAACGATTCGACTTCAAGTTTTTGATAAGAATGATCGTGTATACAATGAAATAAATTCTACCTTTCTATTTTCATATATCATCATAATACTCAAGCAAAAACGTGTTTGTGTGCAATGACAGCGGTAATCAAAAGCCGGATACGGACGGTTTCACGGATGAATTTATTTAAGGCATTCATTCATTTAAGGAGACAGACATGAGACAAGCGAAATGAAGAAGGCATATGAGCTAATTGTCATGTGTTGTGACATGACACTAAGTATTTATAGTCATGCAATAAATATCAGGCTAGACATGTTGCATGTTATAAACAAGTAAACATGCACACAAATACACACACACACACACTCTAAAATAAAATAATCGATAGTCTGTTATTGAATTATTTAAACAATTAATCATCATTGAAAGCTAAAATTGTATGTGAGGTACTACTAATGGCTGCTGCTGTAAATTCATTTACTGAGTGAATATTGGCTATGAGAATTTAATTATATTAACTCTTTTTAACTTTTTTCGTCATTCATTCTGTTAGCTTTCTCTGATCTGACAAGTTTCGAGTATGTTACCAACAACAGTATGCTGCTCATAGAGGAACAGGTCCGCCAAAGTATGAATTATGGAAAGTTGAAGAGAAGATTTATTTCATAGCCTATTTAGATGTTCATTAGCATGGAGGAAGTCAGATCACAAACCACTAAAGACTAATGCAATGTTTTACTTTGACTATCGCCTTAATGAACTTGGTGAATATTAAAATTGTTTATATGGGTTGCTGAACTAATGATGGGGAGTGAAGTGGTTGAGCATATTGAATACTTCACTTATATCAGGAGTCCGACCAGTCATGATGGCCTGGTGTCTAACAAAATCTTAGCATGGATACTGATGAGCTCGAATGGGACTATGAAGTAAACAATCGTGTTGTTAGGAAAAGGCTATTAGGTATGGATGGCAGATTAATAGATGAAGAGGCGAAACTTTATAAGTTGATGCGTCAGATCTCAAACCACTAAAGACTAATGCGATGTTTTTTCTTTGACTATCGCTTTAATGAACTTGGTGAAAGATACCAAATAAATACATTTTAATTTAAACAAAAGTTTTAACTTACATTTCATTGAATTACACATTCGAAACACAACAATACTTATTATTTCTACACTAAAAATTTTCCACCTACTGATTAACACAACTAGTTTGTAAACTTAATATTATAGTAAGTAGTAGTATATCATTCCTTAATTAAAACAACTGAATCAATTGATATTCACGATCAATGTGCGTGAGTGTGTGTGTGAGTGTGTAATACAAACCTAATTACACAATGAATAAGGATGATAATTATTAGTTTTTTTCAAGACACAATCACTGGTTTATTTCTTTCATGCTGAACATACAATTTTAACATAATCGAACAAGCGGACAATTTAAATGAAGCGTATTGTTAACTTGTTTAATTAAAACTGATATCGAAAAAAAAACATCTTATTATCACAATGAATGTTTAATTGAAAAAAATTGTTCATATGATTGTTATCATTAACTAACTACAGTATTTTTTAAAACTTATGAATCTATATTTCTAGTTTCGACATGTTTGACTTTATTAGATAAAACACTTCTGTTCAAATAATACAAGTCTTTAGGAATGATGCGTATAATTATTCCATGTAGTCTAAAATGCATCGCATTGCTGTTTCGTCCCGAATATAGGATTCATCAGCCATGAGCATCCATAACACCATGATATGCTTGTCTTAGGAAGTGTATTCTAACAAGTACACAGAAAATATGAGGTTAACAAGCATACAACATGAAGTTTATTCATACATGATAGAAACATCATCCTTGGGAGAGCCATAAAAATAGTAGCATACTAAAATAATACACATCAAGCAAGCAATAGCAATCAAGGATTTCCAGGGTGGGAAATTTTATTCTCAAGGTCAACTGATCAGACTATGTGCAAAAAAACATAAATTACGAAATTAGGATCTTTATTAAGTTAAAATTCTGAGGCTCTAGCGTCCCACAACAATCCACAAGTGAGAATCGAATCCAGGACCTATGATCTTATGCACAAAGTGATTAGGCATTTCGTTTACATAGGATATAAAATGAACTTATTCAAGTAAATATAAAAACTACAGGAAATGAAAATTAGTTGTGTATCCCCAATCTTCTCTATAAACGCTAATACTTTTATCATCTCTACCACTATGGAATCTGAACTGATATTTGTTTCCCCAGCGCTATTTATGTTATGGCGACCTGGGCTGATTGATGTACGTCAGTACGAAGTTCTACGTTCTTACTGACTGACTGACTGAAAGTCATGTGAAGTTGGTCCAACACTGGCGGTGATGCGAAGCGACTTTGTTCATTAAGGATAAAAGATATTCATAGACTATTTTAACTAGGATCTCTCTATAATTCAACAATTTTTCACCAACTGACTACCGATTATAGTATCCAGTTATAAACAACAAGTGCAATTCTCTGTTTCACAAGATTATAACAGCTTCTATTATGAGTGTTTTCAAAGAAAATAAAGACTCCCATTACTTCGTAGCCTTATATATATATATTTACTTATACAGAACTCCTTTAGAAATCGATATAACTTACAGCAGGTTACTCAAACACTATTGGTTCATCTATATTAGTTGATTTATTTTTCTCCATGATTTTACTGAAAGATTCACGTAATCGTAGAAAGAAAGCTAGAGTTTTTCTATAAAAAAAATGTTGGGTGACGTTAGACCGCCAGAACTCACTTGATAGAGGTCTCAATTTTTGATTTTTTTTTTGTGTTTTCGCGTATAAGCTGCATAGTTAGTTGACCTTCAGCTTACATTTCCCACTGGGAAGATCCTTGACTATCATCGGTTGATGTAGTATTTTAGTGTGCTATTTTTGTGGCTCTCCCAAGGACGTTTCTATCATGTATGCATAAACTCAATTTGTGTGTTTGTCAACCTCGTATTTTCTGAGTGCTTGTAGAATAATACACTTTCTACGCCTTATCAAAACTTTTTTATATAGTAAGGAAGGTCCGCGGAGTAGCATATCGTGTCACTGGATCATCATTTGTCTTCGCTGTCGTTTCTCGACTAAGGTGGACTCCTAATAGCACATCAAGCATATCAACTGATGACGAGCATATCAGAAAAACATAATACAACAAACAACCGTTTAACAGCTTTACTTAAATTCTTATTTTTTTTTATCTTCTTAATCAAAATGTGTAAGATTGCTTACATTTAATATTTGAAAATATGTCAGATATTATTAGAATAACTGAAACCCAATTACTTATTACACTTGAAATTCATTCTTCTTGTCTAACAGAGTTATTGGGTCCGTCACTAAGTATGCTTGAGGCTATTACGAGTTTACGCAGCAGGGGGATTCATTTTGGATTTTTGGGCAGAGTTGGAGCGGGATGAACTGGGTGTAGCATGGGCAGACTTATTATGATTAGGTGGCTGCTGAACCAAATGAATTTCAGATCGGCTTGAACTACCATTCTGAACTATAGTTGAGTCTCGTTGTAGGTTAGTGAGACGTTGGTACTCATGAGCCATGTCATTAAGCGTAAGCTTCGGATCTTGCTCCAACCGACATAGTAGCCTTGTTCTAATATTACTGAAATTATGCGACTGGAGGCTGCAGATGAGTATGAGGGCTTTGAACTGATCTTCCGATAAAGATTTCAACCGAAAGCGTTCGCATTCACGGTTGACGATGCCTACATGCGTAAGAAAATCATCATCTTCGTTCATAATTAGCTTCAAACATCGATAACGAGTATTAAATAGTGACGAGTTATCGCCAAAGTGTTGGCTTAAAGTCTGAACAGTCTCAGAAAATGAACAATCTCGTGGGTTCAAAGGCAGGATCAAATTGCAGTACTTATCCAGCTCACTTGCACCCAACTTTCGAATTAGCAGCCAAACCTTCCAAGCATCATCTTGGTTGGCGAAATCAAATTTAAATAAATCTTGATAACACCGGAACCACATGTCAAAAGTGACATTTGCATCAGGATCATAATGAAATTCAGCTATGCCAGTTGCGATCCCATCGACCGATGGAGCTTTGGTTGCATTAGATGAGCTGGGCTGTGTGGAAGGGGAAACCTTCATGTCTGTTAACGTCTGTATCAGTTTCAGCTGCTGCTCAAGTAATAATTCAAGTTTGGTAGGATCCATATTTCCAAAATTACCGTCGCAAAATATTGGGTCCGTCAATAAGTATGGTTGAGGCTATTACGAGTTTACCCTAGTCGAAAAAACATGAACGAGACAATTACCAGCCTCCAGGTGGGCTACCTTGAATCCCCAACTTAAGTAAGAAGGCTTTCTAAGCGTAGAAAGTATATTCTACAAACACCCAGCAATCACAGTACAATCAAGCATACAACTCTCGTTTATTTATACAGCATAGAAACGTCCTTGGGACAGTTAAGAAAATAGCACATTAAAATACACAGCAGCCAATAATAGCCATGGATTTTCGTGGTGGGAATTGAAATCTCAAGGTCAACTGATCAGTCCATGCTGGCAAACATAGAATCCAAAATAAGGCATTTAACAAGCGAATTTGTTGGGGATCTAACATTCCCAACAAGAGTAGTGATATATATATCAGTCATAAGCGAATTCAAAGATATTTATACCACCAGTAAGGAGTGAGTATCTATTCATGTCATATTTAAACACTATTCCAGAAAATAAGTGAATGGAATTTAATTTTTTTTTCTTTAACTGACTAATTAACCATCCAGTGTTCGAAGAAAAAAATAGAGACATAGACAGACAGACTACTTACAGATATAAATATAAATTGTAATATTATGAAAATGAATATAATAGAATTAACACATTTCTATTCACAGGGGAATACAGACAACAGGTATTAATGTTTTTTTGAACAAATAATCTATCATTATTTTATAACATAAAATCGGAATGTTGTAGTAGTCAAATGAATAGACTTAAAACACTCAAAAAAAAGTGAATGAATAAAGGTACTATATGCATTGATAAGAATGAAAGTAGGGATTATATTTTCCATGAACATGAAACGTTTGCATCAGTGGTGTGAGGTGGCAAAGAAATGAAAGATGAGTTGGTCTTGGAGGTTAGCGGAGTTATTACGAGGTGAAGGAAGCATTTGATTGTGTCCAATTTAGTCTCGTGTGCTGTTACGGACGTGAGGGTGGATATCACTTCATGGCTGTTCACATCGTTGAAGGTTGCTTTATGAGGAGCCTGAAAAGGAAGTTAGATCCGCGTTGGTCTGAGAGACCTGAGAGCGTGATCTCAGAGCTCAAGAATCAACTGCTTGAGGCCAGTCACACACGGACTTTTTATAGGTAGATTTAACATGTTTGCTCCGGCCTTCAAAATGCCTTAAAGCCGAAGACGGAGATCAGTGGGGCAAAGTGAAGTGTGACGTTTTTAGGGACGACCTTTTCTAACCCTTCCTTCCTTGTGAGAAGGCAGCACCACTGCAGATGCTGGTTGTCCGAGGGAAACACCTTACTGCTGTCACACCCCTCCATAGTAGTCATCAGTAAGACTTCGCTCTCAGACCTTGGGTAGCTGCTTTTAGACTCATCGTTCTCCAATCAACCTGACTGGTATGGTGAAACCTACAGGAATATATGTTGCAACCAATATAGCTCGGTTAGGTCATCACGATAGATAAGCCCTACCACCACATCAAGGTAGCAACTACGGTCGGGAAGATTGAAAGTAAATTTCCATTTAAATATATATGAATATAAATGAAATTTTCTTTTGTCCGTAAGATTTAAAATGACTATCTATATACGAGAAGCGACACTCGAGCTTTGTTGTTCTACAAAGATACAGTTCATTTTTCAACATCAAAAAATCAACTAATTCATCGTTTTTAAACATTCAGCTTCACTGATAACTATGACAGTTTATTTTAAACGTTTCAACTGAAACACTAGTCACAATACATTTTCATCTAGCTATGAATTTCAAAAAGAATAATGATTATAAAAGAAACTATTTTAGTTTAAAGTTTTATGCTACTTATTAGTAGAATGTTTTATAATAAAAAATAATTCGCCTTTTGTATGCTATGCAATGTATTCCATGTCTAAAGGACACACATCAAAACACTGCTAAAGAGTTTTACACATACCATTGAAAAACATAATATATGATGAATGTCAGAAATACCAGAAAACATTTAATCTATGTGTCTACTCACTATGATCAACATTCAAATTTGTGAAATGTATTATACATCGTTCAACCTTTAAATATCACCTATGCAAAGAAAGATTTGAAATGTCCCCAGATAGTTTCTTGAGTTTCTACTTAATTTACTGGATCCCCAGTATGTTGAATTATCCTAACATCTGAATCAGAACTTGCTAAAAGATTACTGTACGTCGAAATCGTTTTTCGTCATACACTTCTAAATCAAACATTTATGTTCACACTAGTGATTGATGAGAAGTTTTCTGTAAGGGTGTTTATAAGATTCAGAAATGAAGTCGAATAGATTTTAACTCAATGTCCTAAGAATAACATGCTAACTGTGCAATTAATATCTCATCTAACAGGAGTTAGTGCTGTTGAACAGTTCCAAACTGGAATAGAATAGTGTACTTCATAATTTAAAATGGTTCCTTGATGAAACACACTGAAAAATCATCGATTAATCTAGTAAGCATAACGAATACGGATTTTGAAACAGAGTTTTAAATACCAAGTAATCAGTGAGTTTGATTCCACAATGAAATCTGATGATCAAGCGCATTTTTTTAAAACATCGCATTAGTTACGAAACTAATAATACACCACTAGTGAGTTAGAAGAATGCAACTTGTAATCATCAATCAATAACTAGCATCACCTGACGATATTCAAAGTTTTATATTCATTAAATTTCAAATGATTATCATATGTATTTTAAAAATGAAAAAAATTATTTTGTTCTTTAATTTTTTTTAAAGATAAAAAAAGTATTTTAATAATTTGACTGATACATATTGTGGTACGCGCTACTTAAAAGTAGTATATGACGCGAGTGAAACCGTAATGTCTGGTAGTAGAAGATGGGGGAAGATCAAGAAAGAAAGAGTGGGAACACAATGGAATTTGTATGAAACGCATGAATAGTGGTGAAATGTCAGACAATGGATTGAAGATTTGCAAATTAACAACGATTTACGATATGGTTTTCCTATTTTACTAAGTAACTCTGTAATTTGCGATAAATACAATTCGGTTGCCCTCACCTGTGTCCTCCTTCACTACAATATTTCTATGAAGTTAGTAGATAAGATATATGGGGAATTTACAGTTTCCACTGCACTGAATAGTACTTTCAGATAAACAGTAAAATATATATATGAAATTATATATTTTTTCCATATCTGGTTGACCGTAATAATTAATTGGCCTCAATAAGTCAGTAACATTGTAGAACTTCGTACGTAAGTAACTTCAGTGTTCACGTTGCTGTAACATATTAGCACATAAAGATTGAATTGTCAATTCAAATCCCATAGCGGTAGAAGTAGTAGAAGTATAAGTCGTAATGAAGGAGATTAGGGTTCGAAGTAGTATAATCTAGTGAAACAGATTAGATACGAGAAAGATGAAGGTTATGAGCAATTCTCAGGCCTAGAATTCGGGAGAACATAAAGAGTGAATGTAGCTGCGCCAGTGCAAACGGTTTGGAACAATGTCATTCAAGGTCTCTAACTATCGGTTACTATTGTCTAGCGACCTTTTCCTGAGCCTTATGTATCCGTGCTGACAAATCTCACAAACAACAAGTATACACACATTGACAACTGATTTGTACTATAAAACTGTCAACTAATCGAAATGCATGTATAAACAGTTGTTTATAGAATCGTTTTATTCATCATTGCTCTATTTCAAAAATTCATTTATTGTACTATATTCCTTTATATTCATCCATGTTCATTCTCATTGTTATCAACGGATTATTATAAATGTCAGTTTTGAAATTCACGAATTCTTTTCATTTTAATTATTATTATTATTATTATTACTAACTATTATTAATATTTTGATTATTCAGTCAGTAAAAAAATATTCAATTTCATTTTTCACTTTCAATGACCTTCATATTGTTCAATTGTTCAATTGTTCAATAATATCACACCATCACCGCCTTGTTTACATTATTGACCTTTACTCATTGAGAGATTTCATGAATTTTCTAAACCGTATGATAATTTATTGAATTGTAGTCGGTTAATTACTCACTGACTGATTAACTCCAGCCTATAAATTTCAATAAGCTTTGTGAATATGCCTATCACAGACAGATAAACAAACAAACAAACAAACGTGTAATATGTATACTTATATATATATACATGTACTATAGTAATTAAATCATAGAAAATGGTATGCAATTTTCGTAACACTTAACATAATAGCCTAATCGTACGATCAGTTGATTCGTCTTTCTATAATAGATGTTAGTTATTGCATTAGAAACTGTCACAATATAATGTAGGAAGTTAGTCAGTAGTATAAGTGCGTGAAAAGCTGCTGTCTGATCGATCGTATTCATGCTGTGTACACAATATTTTAACTCTGCCTAGAGCCCTTCTAAAGTTACTACAGGTCTTAAGCCTGGATAAACGAGGGTGACTGGACATGGACTTAGCGACCCCACCATGTAGAAACCCGACTGGCCGGAAAAAGACGCTAACTGATCGGAGTCCTATACTCCATTGGGGGTACCAGCGTAAGTGAGTAAGTGAGTAAGTAAATAAGTACATAAGTAAGTAAGTAAGTAAGTAAGTAAGTAAGTAAGTAAGTAAGTAAGTAAGTAAGTAAGTAAGTAAGTAAGTAAGTAAGTAAGTAAGTGAGCACTACAATACTATATAATATTCAACACATTCATTCAATGATAATTTAAATGAATCAATAAGAAATCATAGACATAGCGATAGGAATTTGTTGATACTTTTCAGAATGGCATGTTTTTTTATGAGATTAGCAGAAGATATTTTCATGTAAAACATAATTCTTGTGTTCAATAGCTCTTTATAGTTAAGCATATTGTCAATGAACTAACTATTCATATCTGTATTGATCGATATCACCAATCACATTACTTTAGTTGCATAATTCAAACTGACTGTTTATCGACTGAGTCAGTAAACAGTAATCACAATGAAATGTGACATTCAATCACAAATTTTTATTAACTCAATCAAAAGAAAATCGCGATTTTAGTTTGTTAAACCTTTAAGATTAAGAATCCCTCCTTCATTTGTGACTAATAAGAGAGGCACTAGGGAGTGTAGGAAGGATTTGATTTTGACCAATTCGGTCTCGTGTGTTGTGACGGGTATGAGGGCGGTTGTCACTTCCCGGCTGCCCACGCCGTGCTAGGTTGTTTCTTGAGGGACCTGAAGAGGAAGGTAGATTAGTGTCGGTCTACAACTGCTTGAGGCCGGTCACGCACGGCCTTTTTATGAAACGTTTTTTGAGTATTAGCTCCGCTCTTGAAAGCCCTTAGCGGGCACCCTTACCGACGTAGACGGAAATCCGTGAGATAAGGTGAGGTGTGACATTTTTAGGGTCGACCTTTTTTAACCCTTCCTTTCTTGTGAGATGGCAGCATCGCTGCAGATGCTGGTTGTCTGAGGGAAACACCTTACTGCTGTCACACCCCTCTGCAGTCAGCAGTAAGACTTCGCTCTCAGACATTGAGTAGCTGCTTTTAGTCTCATGGTTCTCCAATCGACCTGCCTGGCACGGTATGACCTTCAGGAACATATGTTCCAGCCAGCATAGCTCGGTTGGGTCATCACGATAGTCAGGCCCGACTACCACGTCAAGGTTGCAGCTACTAATAGAGTTCAACCCTATCAGATGTAGGCAGTTACCTAAAAGAAGATAATACCTCAGATTGATCAAAGTTAAGCATTAACAACGTTTGTTGTTGCCGGCTCAGTAGTCTATAAGTGGTAAGCGTTCACGCACGAGACCGAAGGTCTTGGGTTGGATTCGCACGAGCAGGGGTCGTGGATGAGCACTGCTGATGAGTTAGTATATATTAGGACGATACGGCTCTTATAAGTGCTTCCACGTTTCATTATTTTAATGAAATTGGTTTTTGTTAGATTTGAATCTCCGTTACTTTCTGATCTGAATGACTGACTAAACTGGATAAGTTTTTCTTTCATCTAGACATTATATGTTAATGTAGCTGTTATTAAAAAAAGGAACACAATTATAATAATTCCTTATACTCACTCATATACCTACAAGTCACTGAAACAACAAATACTAAATTGAACAATCATTACCTAGTATTCATTCGTTCTAGTTATTTCCAACCGAAATTATTATTAAATCAGTCCATTCGGTCTTCTTATCAATCGCATAAGTTAATTTAGAAGATGTGGGCACGAATTTAAGTTTTTATGAATCCATACATACGCCACTGTGGTTATGCTTAACGCTTTCAAAGTTCAATAATTATGTCATTTCATCTCGTGAGCAAGCTGTTGAGGACGTTAGATCCACAGAATTCACTTGATCAAGGTCCTAATTTGGGATTTTTCTTTATGTTTTCGCCTATAAGTTTCTTAGTTGACCTTCAGCTTACATTTCACACTCTAAAAATCTTTCACTGTCATTGGTTGATGGATTATTTTAGCACGCCCTTTTTGTGGCTCTTCCAAGGACGTTTCTATCATGTATAAATAAACTCGATTTGTATGCTTGTCAACCTCATGTTTCTGTGTGCTTGTAGAATACACTTTCTACGCCATATCAAGAGTTCTTCGTCTACTTAGTGGTCCTTGGGACGCTCGGATTAGAGTAGTCTATCATGTCACTGGATCAGTTGTCTTCTCTCTCGCTTACCGAGTAAGGTGAACTCGTAATAGTTTCAAGCATATCAATTGACTAGCATATCACAAGTGCTCTATATTAGCTAACGATTTTCATGAAATACCTTGATGTAGAATAGATAAAATACTGCTAGCATTGGAGTACAGGACACTCATCGCGTCCTACATGTACCGAAGTATACCTGCATAGTAGTTGATGTTCAATCCAGGAATTGCTTTTTTCACTTAGGTACCTTGTGTAGAAAGCCAGATGCCAATACATTTGAAATAGGACGAAATACGCATCCTGGATTCTACTGCTGGTCACATTCCATCTATTCTCTGTCAAAATGTGTTTTAATGACTAATATCGAAGCGTTTGGCATAGAATATCACTTTTCTAACCAAGACTTATTAAATTTAAATGTAGTATGAGATAATCCAAATCATTTCAAATTGGATGAAATATTATTTTATTTCAAACTCTAATGTGCACTATATTTATGGTTTTTTTAACATATGATTTAATCTGCACTTACACTCAACACAGTTATATTAAATAGTTGCGGTTAATTTCCAGGAGAATGTTGTTTTACCTTGAAATCATGAATTAATCATTGTTAGACCCCAATAAGAAACCTGGAAGCAGTGGACAGCTGTTTCCTCTTAGTATGTAACTCATCATTAGCAGCGCTCCTCATCCACAACTCCAGTTATTCACAGGATTCGGACCCAGGAGATTCTGTGATGCGCAGTGTGATGCGCACGGATGCCTAACCTCCGAATCACTGGGCCAGCCAGCATCCAACGGTGTTAATATCTAACTCTGATCAATCTAGGGATTTTGCGCCACCCCTCATCCATTTGTCTTCGGTAGTTACTACTTACACTAGTAGACATCGCTGGACTCCACTGATCATGTCTTCTCACTAGAACTCAGAGAATTTCCTTGCGAAGCTAGTCAACACACTAATTGATTTCGCATTATAGTAGTATGGAGATTGTTGTTTTACTTTGAAATCATGAATAAATCACAACTAACTAACTAACTAAACTAACTAACTGACTGATATTTACCATATATTTAGTTCGATATTTTAATTCAACAAGACCAATACACACAACATCAGAATGCACTTTGGAAATTCTGTCAAACTAGTACCTAATCCTTCAATCTCACAACTTTCAACCAAAACCAAAATCAGCATTTTCAATACAAATGTCAAGACACTTCTACTGTATGCAGCGGAAACTTGGAGAACTACGAAAGCCATCATCCACAAGATACAAGTGTTTATTAACAGTTGTCTACGCAAAATACTTCGTATTCGTTGGTCAGACACTATCAGCAACAACTTACTGTGGGAGAGAACAGACCAGATACCTGCAGCGGAGGAGGAGGAAATCAGGAAGAAGCGGTGGAAGTGGATAGAACACATATTACGAAAAGCATCTAACTGCGTCACAAGACAAGCCCTCACATGGAACCCTCAAGGTGAAAGGAAAAGAGGAAGGCCAAGGAACACATTACGCTGAGAAATAGAGAAAGATATGAGAGGAATGAACAAACATTGGACATAAGTGGAGAAGGAAGCCCAGGACAGAGTTGGTTGGAGGAGACTGGTGGGCGGCCTATGCTCGATTGTGGGTAACAGGCGTAAGTAAGTAAGTAAGTACCTAATCACCAGGTATGTTCTTGGTCCTGTATCGTCATCATATTCTTTGAGTTTAGAATCATCCTATACTCTTTTTTTTCAGCATAATGATCGAGTTCGATAGATGCTGTCAAGTCACTCACTGTGTTATTTTTTCATTCATATGATCTGATCATTTTCAGATTCACTGGTTAATAAAACAAGTAAGTAATCTTTTGTCTCATTTATATATATATTTAGATATCTAAATCGATTGCAAGCACACATGATTATGATTATTTTTAATATAATAATAATAATTGTGATATGTGTGATCAGAAAGGAAATAGTTTTTATATTTGGGTGTAAAAAAGCAAATACAAGCCAAAATGAATAAAAATGAAAATAGACAGACAGAGAGAGAGAGACGGAGTGTGTGTGTGTGTGTGTATGCACACTTTTATTTTTGTAAAAACCAAAAAAACACACTGATGCATGACAGTAAAACTGAAAGCGAATTTCGAAAAAAACAGTAACATTCGTAATACAGTCAGTCAGTCAGTCAGATGCAACGTAGAACTTCGTACGTAAGTACATCAGTTCATGTTGCCATACCACATCAGCACAGAGATATAATTGGCAATTCAAATCCAATAGTAGAAGAGGTAGTTAAGGTATTAGAAGTAATCGGGGGAGGGGTGATTAGAAGATATTATTTAAGAAGTATGATTCAGTGAGATAAGGTTAGAAAGACAAAACTAGAGGTGTTGAAGAATCCAGAAGATTATGATTTGAGAGAACACAAGGAATAAATGCACCGGCGCCATTGCAGACGGTTTTGAGCCATGTCATTCAGGGTATCTAACCATCGATTATTATCATCTCGCGGACCCCAACCAGGTAGTCGACAATTACCGACATGACTAAGTCCACTTGTGAGTGACTTTATGGATTTCTGCCATGTTTTGGTTTGTCCGCCCCTAGCTTTCTTCCAACCTATTCCTACACTACAAAACATAGCTCGCCGAGGAAGTCGGCGGTTAGGCATACGCAGCACATGTCTTAACCACCTCAACTGATGAAGTTTCAGTTGAGGTGGTTGGGACATTTAATACACGTTATTATTATTATTTGAATTTGGTATTTCGTAATCCGTTATATAAGCATTTTAGACTGGAAGAAAATTTAGGGTGGCCAGACCAAAACATGACACGAATCCATGAAGTCACTGACAAGTGGACTGAGTCATGTTGATAAATATAGGCTACCTGGTTAATATCCGCGAGATGATAATCATCGATGGTTTGAGACCTTGAATGACATAGCTCAAAACGTTTAGCAATGGCGCAGGTGCATCCACTCTTTGTGTTCTCTCAAATGCTGAACTTCTGGATTCGTCAACACGTCTCTCTACCTTTGTCTTTTCAGCTGTCTTTCTCTTCAAATCCTCATCTACTCCATTCCCAGTAATACTTCTACTATCTCAGTCACTATGGGATTTGTACTGACAATTGCGTCTGTGTGCTAATGTGTTATGGCAACCTGAACTGATATACATACGTACCGAAATCTACGTTTCTACTGACTGACTGATTATATATATAAATTTATCGAAATGTGTATACAATTGAAAAAAGTTGGCTTAAAATTTCCTCTTTTTTTCTCTGACAATAAAACTAAATTTAAACTTTACTAAGAATAAAACTCAACTGTCGTCTGTGAAGTAAACACATGAGGGACATTGAAAAGATTCTACAAGTCAGTATACGATAAAAGTAATTAAGTAATATTTTGAGAATGTGAATAGTTGTTTGATAGAATAAAAGAATTCGGTGGGGAGAAAATTTGTAGATCAGCCGGATGATTGTGGTGGAGTTTCGTTCTCTGGGATGGATGTTTTGATTGTGGAGCTCTGATTATTCTACTTCTAAACAACATCAGCAGCACAGACTTCGGGTAGAGAAGTGAAGTATTCGAATTTCTTCACATTTGACCAAGAGCTAGTTCTGTTAACCTCGATCAACAACCAATGAAGATAGAGGTTAACAGAACAAGCTACTGGTCAAATGTGAAAAAATTCGAATACTTCACTTCTCTAGCCAAATTTTATGCTGATGGGGTTGTTCAGAAGTAGAACAATGAAAGCTACACAACCTAAATATCCATCCCAGATAAGGAAGCTCCACTCAATGTTATTAAAAGTGAATACAAATAAGAATGGCATATATCACAATTTTTGCATGCCTAACTGATCTGAACCATTAAAAACGGTCTCTAACCATTGTTGACTTTCGTCTCGCGGACCACAACCAGGTAGCCTACATCTACCAACATGACTCAGTCCACTTGTCAGTGACTTCATGGACTTGTGCCATGTTTTGGTCTGACAACCCCTAACTCCTACACCACAAATCATAGCTCGTCAATGTAGACGGTGGTTAGGCATACGTAATACATGTCCCAACCACCTCAAATAATGAAGATTCAATACTTCATCTATTGATCAGCCATCCCTACCAAGTACTCGTTTCCCAACACCAGCATTGCTTACTCTATTGTCCCAGGATACATGAACAATGTTTCGAACACATCTATAATTGAATATTAGTAACCTACGAATATCTTCTACTCTCACTGGCCATGTTTCACAGCCATATAACAGAACGGAGCAAACTATTGCACAGTAGAATCGACCTTTCGTTAGCCTATAACTAAAAACAACAACATCAAAAAGCAATCAATCCAACTAAGAATGTGCACATTACAAGATCAACTTCAGTCTTTGACACATGGACAACGAAATTCAAACAACCTTTTTTACAAGTAAATCATAAAAAATAGCTAGCCTACTGTAAGAGTACGGACGCTAAAGAAATACTATTATACATATATATTTATACATATATAAGCAATTTTACATTAACAGACATTTGTTACCGATAAGCATTCACACACATGTAAAACTAGACAGTGAAGAGATATATTTCAGCTTTGCTATCGTTTTTTTCTTTCCTAACATAAACACTAATTAACCAGCTGAAATGGGTATTTATGTGTCTTTCTGTCTAAAAAATATTCGATTCTATGAAAAAGTTTACTACCATGTTTATCATCATTAATAAACAAGGATCAATGTCAACTAATCAATAATGTTCAATGTTTCAAATGATGATCACTATAGTGCATTATTGAATTATTATTGAACAAACTTTGTGCACATGTTCAATTGTTTCGTGTCCTTTTGTTTTCCAATCATCATTTACTCACTGTACGTACGGAATGACCAATACGTTTAAAATATTCAATGTTTATTTATGTATAGCGCGCGAACTATGAAAAAGCGTGATTCATTTAATATTCGAGTGAGAAAAACAAACAACAATTTTAGAACAATAAAATAAAGATGGATTGATACATTTTGATGAAAATATGACGACAATCAATTGTGATTGCCTTTCAATTAATACCATTATAATAAATAACCTTCATTTAAATTTAGTAATAAAAAATGGGTCAACAAATGAATATTGAAATTTGAACAAAAAATTAAAATTCTCATTTTTTGCGAACTGATGATTTGTTAATGTTTGTGTGTTTTGTTTGTCAAACATTTTTCAAAAAATTCTACATTTGATTAAACAAAACGAAAAAGAAACACACAAATCAGGTGAATATAAATAATTATTGACCTAATTTTTCGAGATTTTCAAAATTCAATTCTTTGTTTAAGGTGTACTAATAAAAAAATTTTAATTTCATAGGATAATTGATTTTGAATTGAAATTTTTGATGAATCAAAGAAATTGTGAAAATGTGATTGATATAAATGAGCAACTAAACTGATAAATTAATTGAAGTAATAATATAGTATTCTCACATAGTATTTATTTATAACAGAGTATGATGATATGCTCGTCAATGGATATGCTTGAATGCTGCTATTACGAGTTCATATTACTCGGTAAATGGGACGGAGCAATGACTCAGTGACACGATAGGCTATTCTAATCTGTTTGTCCCCGACCCAGCTGACTATTTCAAGAAGACTTGTTAAGGCGTAGAAAGTGTATTCTACAATCAATCACCCAGAAAATACGAGGTGGACAAGCACATAAATCAAACTTATTTATACATGGTAGAAATATCCTTGTCAGAGCCACAAAAATGGCGTACTATAAAAATTCATCATCTAATGACATTCAAGAATTTTCCGAGTGGGACATGTAATCTGATGGTCAGCTGAGCGACTTATGCACGAAAACATAAAAAACCCAAAATTAGGACCTTTCACAAGTGGGTTGTGAGGATCTAACCTCCCCAACAGAGTACTGTGAAGAAACTGAAAATTGATTCAGTGCACCTTAGCAGTAATTTCAAACTGATTCGCTTTTACTAATGATAAAAATGAAGTTTCCAGATTTAGATTGATTTCAGCTAACTAATTATGCACGCTAATTACATAAAAGAACCATGTTTACGATTGATTGATTGATTGATCACTGAGCGTTGATGAAGGCAGCACCTAAGAAACTTTGGTCTAGGATTTCCTGAGAACGTCTTAGAACGTCTTACACCTTAGTATAGTACAGGCCATTTAGAGTCACTTAGATTAATGACTACACCATAACTTGATCGATGGAATTCTTATCAGTACTAAACAGACTAGCCAAACAAGATATTGATCAGTACTCAATGATTAATCATTTGTAATTATCTCGTGTCTTATAGAACGTTATTTCTTTCGTAGGTAGCTCAATAGTAACAACTCACTCTGTGACATTGACTACCTCGAGATTTTGTAATCTCGAGGATGTATCAGCTTCGTCAAGATTGAAAGTATATCTCTTGTTGTAACTAACTGACCGACTGACTGATTGACTGACTGACTGAATAATGCTTGTAACATAATGACAAAATCATGACAAACTGAAACAGGATGCATACATATCAGCCGGAAAGATTCAAAATAACCAATACAAATGAATTTTCTATATTTAGAATCTTTTTTTAAAAAAAAAAATCAATAATGAGTATCTCTTTGCATGCTAGAAGTACATTTTTTTTTACCAGTGTATTATTATCATTATTATTTAGTTTTCTTAATTCGACTAATTTTAACAGTTTACTTCTGTAATGTCTATTATGTCAAATGCAAATGCGTTCATACAACTGAGTACAATTTTTTTTGACATGTGACTTTAAATCTGGTTTCGTCGATAAACACCTGTAAAATAAAGTTGATAGTAGTTTGCCTTTCTCTTTTTTCTTCACAGACTTACAAAATCACAAATGATTTGAGTTATGACTGCGTATGTATATGTGTAAGAGAATTTATTTTAATCATCTCCTACTATGATTACTTCAAGTACAGTGATGAGAATATTGTGAGAAAATATTTTCACTTGTTTTAACATGAATTTCAAAGTATCTGCTATAAAATCTCTATGACTATTTCAACTACTATTATTAGTGTATCCGTCATGTTTGTCAAATAATCAGTGACAATCATTCGAATCAATTCACAAAATCATGTATTGTGAAATAAAATAAATTAAAATTCTCATTATACCAGTTGTGAAGATTGCTGAGTTTTATTGAAATGATGAATCGATCAAATATGCCTACCGGTGACTAGCTTTGTGAGGAAATTCTCAGAGATCTAGTGAGAAGCTGTGACTAGTGGAGTGCCAGCATGTGCGGTTGCACAGTGCCTTCCTATTGATCAAAGTTGGACATTAATGCAGTTGGATGTGTAAATCACTGGTCTGGAGGTTAGGCGTTCGCTTACAAGACCGACTGCGGGTCGTGGATGAACACTGCTGATGAGTTCCATACTAGGACGAAGCGGCCGTCCAGTGCTTCCGACCGGTCTAAAATTGATTCATCTCAATAAAACACTGGTTGATAACTATGTGCCACGTTTCAGTTATTGAACAGGATATTTATTCATTCACTTTGTACAGTGACTATTTCAAACTGAAAGAAGATTATAAACATAGGCACTAATAACATCACCAAATTAAGTGAAAACGTGATTTTGGTGTGAGACTGAGTGAGTAAAAATTGAATGATTTGATCGCTGCGTTACTATTTTACAAACAGAACACAATTTTATCTTCTTAGCTTACATGAGTTTATCAGATTACATCAACTGATGACACAAATTACCGACAAACCTCTTAAACAATTTATATAAATAGACATTAAATAACAATCTGGCGTTCATTAGTTATTAATCTTCAAAATATATTATTTCTTGAAATGCTGCTGACAAAACAAATCTAATTTGAATTTTATTCATCTATAACACTGGGGTTAAATGACAGTGTCATATTCAGTCAGTCAGTCAGTTAGTTACAATGTAGAACTTCGTACGTACATCAGTTCAAGTTGCCATACCATATTAGCACACAGAGATACAGTTTTAACTTCAGATCCCATAGTACTAGAGTTAGTAGAAGAATTGGCGCTAATCGGAAAAATTAGGGTTCGAAAAAATTATTCAACAAGTATTATTCACTGAAATAAATTTAGAAAGAGAACGACTAAGGTGATGAAGCATTCACAAGATTATAATTTTTGAGAGAACACAAACACAGTGTATGCACCTGCGGCGTCATTGTAAACGGTTTTTGAGCCATGTCATTTAAGGGGTCTCTAACAATCGATTACTACTATCATCACGCATAATGTGAATAAATTTCTATTGAAAATGTAAACCATTGTATAGTCATTCTTTTTAGACTTAAGGATTTTGAATGAAATCTAATTTCATCATTTATGATTAGAATTACTTCTCATATCTAAAGTAAATAAACTCTCTAGTAGAGTAAAGGTCAACAATAGATACATATATCTCTGTATATATCCGTTAACACGACACAGAATTCCAAATTTACATATGAGTTATTACATGATAACAACCAATAGAATTACAAACTGTTTCATAAAATCGATTGTGTAATCAACTCAACTTAAGGTAGGTAGGAGGTATACACAAATGTATATTGTTATATTATAATGATCATATTCAATTGACATTGTGAATTGGTAAATACTACAAAAAACCTACATATTGCGATGTTAAATTTGAATTTCAAATCAATATATGCAAAATTCATTTCATAGATATTGATGATAAATACAAGTGAATAAAAGAACCATTGAGTAGTAATCCTTATGTACCTACTTACTCCTGTTACCCTTAATGAAGTATAGGCAGCCGATCAGTGAATTATTTAGCTGGTTTGCATTTTGTTGGCGAGTTAGATTACAACAGGATGAGGTCGCTATCCCAACGACTAATCCTGCTACTTTATCCTGGCTTGGGACCGGTAGTAACCCTAGAAGGGTTCCAGGCGGAGTTTAACAGTACAAACCTGATTTCTGTTAATATATATATATATATATATATATATATATATATATATGCATTACAGGGGTTGTGAAGATTGTTAAGTTACACATTTTTTGAAACCATGAATCGATCAATGTTAGACCACCATTAGAATTTGATCAAGTTAGACATTAACACCGTTAGGTTCCGGCTCAGTGGTCTAACGGTTAGGGCGTTAGCGCACAATACCGAATGGTCCTGGGTTCGAATCCTGCGGGGTGCAGGAGTCGTGGATGCGCACTGCTGAGGAGTCCCATACCAGGACTTGACGGCCGTCCAGTGCTTCCAGGTTTCTAATGGTGGTGGTCTAACATGGATCGATTCATGGTTTCAAATATATATATATATATATATAAGTGGTAAATTAACTCCTATATTCAATTTCAAATGATAACCAGTTATAGGGATGGCTCCTATAAGAGTGTCTTCAGAGATTCTCAAGAAGCTGGACAGTTTCCATTGAATCATACAACTCGACAGAATTTCTAGAATGTCAATGTGGCTTAAGGATGATAGTGTAACATTGTTATTTTGCTGAGTAGATGATTTGAATGATGTTTTCACACTATATGAAAATCTATGCATATACATAGGTTCTCCGTACACACACCAATACCTTGAAGTAAAGCGCTATTATCGTACTTCGCGCCTTTCCTCTTATGTTCAGGTTGAAGTGTAGATCTAATTGAGAGTTATCAGAGCAGAGGATAGGAAACCAAATGTTGCATTGCTTTACCAGACTTATCAGAAAAAAATATAAACTAACAACGAAACTTAATGTATTCAATTAGAAATGAATGGATTTTGCATACCTGATAACTAGAATTTACTACTTTCGAGTATCATTTAAACCTGAAATATTTTTGATAGTTCATTTTGATAAATTTAGATAAGTCACACAAATATTGTGATTCTTACTATTTAATCAAACAAATGTTAGAATCCACATGAATCTTCCAAAATAGTTTACAACATAGAGTGATTACTTAAACAACCATTGTTCACTGAATATGTACTTCATCCTAGTCTGTGATTAGTCAGCAATGAACAGATACAGGTACTGTCATAGACGATAAAAACAGGTATTTCAAGTTCGACCGTGAATTTATATTGTATGTAAACTTATTGTTTGACATCGATTGCAAGTCATATTTTCCAACATCGACCAGTATTTTTACACATTTGAAATCATCAATCAATCAATCGACCACCGTTGGATGCTGGCCGGCTCAGTGGTCCAGATGTTAGGCAGCGTTCCCGCACAAGACCAAAGGTCTCGGGTTCGATTCCTACAAGGTGCAGGATGAGTCGTGGATGCTCAGTACCACTGATGAGACGACCCATACGAGGACGAAATGGCCATCCAGTGATATTAAATGTATCAAAACACTAATCTCCATAAATCTAACTGAAAATATCAACCAGCAGACAATATAGTACAGTCATCATAGATTACCACCGATAATACTTATGCTCGACATAGATGAACTTCGCCGATCTCTCTCTCATACTCAGAGGTTTTCAATGATTATCTTCTTGAATTCATTTATGTAGTGTAAATTAATTTGTTTTTTTTTTATTTTCTAAATAATTTCTATTATTATCATATACAAACAAATATTTATTTTTGAGAAAAAATAATTCATATTATTTATTAATTGACTACTAAAATTACTTTTTTATTCTATATATATAAATATATATTTTTAAACTAAATTCATTCTGTAATATTAAACAGGTTATTTATTGTTTAATAATAAAAAAAAATCAGAGAAAACCTATGTATACTGTAATTATTGACACACTGATATCGTCGTAATATGTTTCAAAGTTCACACTGTAGTTCTTACCAGAAATAAACTTCAAATTAGAAATATATATAGATATATATAGTGTGTAGGAGTAGTCATTGAACTCCTTTAACATATAATAATGGGTGTTACGCTGAGAAATTGAAATAAACATGAGAATAATGAATAGTAATTGGATAGAAGTAGAAAGGAAGGCTCATCAGGACAGAGTAGGTTTGAGAATGCTAGTCGGCAGCCCATACTCCGTTAGAGGTAACAGGCGAGAGTAAGTAAGTAAAGTAAGTAAGTAAGTAAGTCAGTCAGTCAGATGCAACGTAGAACTTCGTACGTAAGTACATCAGTTCATGTTGCCATACCACAACATTAGCACAGAGATGTAATTGTCAATTCAAATCCAATAGTAGAAGAGGTAGTAAAGGTAGTAGCAGTAGTTGGAGAGGTTAAGATTGGTAGATATTATTCAAGAAGTATGATTCAGTGAGAAAAGTTTAGAAAGTCAAAACTAGAGGTGTTGAAGAATCCAGAAGATTAGGATTTGAGAGAACACCGAGAAAAAACGCACCGGTGGTATTGCAAACGGTTTTGAGCCATGTCATTCAGGGTATCTAACCATCGATTATTATCATCTCGTGGACCCCAACCAGGTAGTCGACAATTACCGACATGGCTCAGTCCACTTGTCAATGACTTCATGGATTTCTGCCATATTTTGGTTTGTCCGCGCCTAACTTTCTTCCAACCTATTCCTACACTACAAAACATAGCTCGTCGAGGCAGTCGGTGGTTAGGCATACGCAGCACATGTCCCAACTACCTCAACTGACGAAGTTTCATTACTTCATCCATTGATCTGCCATTCCTACCTGGCACACGTTTCGTAATAACAGCGTTGTTCACTCGGGTGTTCCACGATATACGTCGCTGTTATCATATAAACAAATTATGAAGTTCCAATATTGACTATAGAATTTTCAGACATATTATTAAAATCATTTGAAATCAATTAGTTCACAGTCTACTTATATCGCGTTATTCAATTAAAAATTATTTACTAAAAATATCTATACATGAATAAAGAAAGAGAAAAAGATTTTTTTGTGTTTTGAAATGGAATGTGATGATTAAACACTTCAATTTGGAAGTTGAAACAAGTGAACTTTGTTACAAAGAATAAATATTCATTCTTATATCAGTGGAGTTCAACCCTGTCGGGTATAGGCAGTAACTACCAACGACAAATGGGTGAGGTCGCGCAAAATCCCTAGATCAATCAGAGTTAGACATTAACACCGTTGGATGCCGGCCCAGAGGTCCGATGGTAAGGAGTTCGCCTACGATGCCAAAGGTCCCGGGTTCGAATCCTGCGAGGAGCAGGAGTCGTGGATGCTCACTGCTGATGAGTCCCATACCAGGACGAAACGGCCGTCCAGTGCTTCCAGGATTCTAATGGTGGTCTAACAATGATTGATTGATGATTTCAAATTTAAGGATTGCCTACTGTGATTCTATGTCTCAGCAGTCATCGATATTCTATCTAAATGATAAACATTGTCATTCAAGAAGGATCGACACCTGTTTCCATTCTCTCATCAAACATTGTATTATAATTATAAAAAAAAACTTCATGACTAAAATCACTTTTTACAGAATACATATGAGTCTGTGGTGCGCGCTACTTATAAGTAGTATATGACGCGAGTGAAAACGTAATGTCTGGCAGCAGAAGATGGGGGAAGATCAAGAAAGGAAGAGTGGGAACACAATGGAATTTGTATGAAACGCAATGAATACGTGAAATGTAAGACAATGGATTGATGATTGATTGAAGATTTGCAAATTAACCGTTTACGATATGGTTTTCCTATTTTACTGATTAACTCTGTAATTTTCGTTAAATACAATTCGGTTGCCCTCACCTGTGTTCTCCTTCACTACAAATCTACTATTACCCAAAACAATTAAAATAGCAGTAGTAGTCATTATCAACATAAAACTGATCATTCTTTTACGCAGATATAAAAGTGACATATATAACCATGAAATCATGAGTTAAATAAATGTTAAGCCACCATTAGGAACCTGAAAGTACTAGATAGCTGTTTCGTCCGAGTAAGGAACCATTCAAAATAGTATGCTTTCATGACTACTTGAGCACGGATCGAACCCATGAGCTTCAGTTTCGTGCACGTACACTTCACTTCTTAATCTTCTTAAGCTATAGCATCTAATGGTGCTAATGTCTGATTTGAATCAGTACACGATATTACACGACTTCATCGATTGCTTCACACCTGACAAGCTTGAACTCTACCGGTCATCGAGTCTCACTAGAACCAAGGAGGATCTCTTCACAAGGCTTGCGAACTCAGTGGTTAAAATGTTCAGTGTTCACACACGAGACTTAAGGTCCTTTGTGTTCTATTTCTCGATGCGAGTTCCATACTAGAATGACACAACTATCCATTGCTTCCATGTTTTTCTAATGGTAGTGTTACATTGTTTGATTCATGCATGAGCTCATATAATCTCAATCAAAATCATAAAGAATCAATCAAATATTGGAAATTGAAACTATGCCAGAGACAGTATAAAAATCAACAATGACAATATGTAATCAAATGTATTTATTTATTAAACAAACACTCACTTTTTAATTGGTTTTCTCATTTCCAATTCCATTCTTTCTTTTTTTTTATTTCTGTGTGTTATATGTGTGGGTATTGATTGATTTATGTGAGTGTATGGATATAATAGTAGTAGTTTACTGACTGAGAAACACTAATATATACACAGAGTGATGATGTATTTATTATTTGTTAACTTTCAATCAAATAAAAATCATGTCCATCATAGTAGTATTTATATCTAATTTAATGAATTATTTAATACATATATATATTGTTTAATTCCATTTGTCATTGGTTCTCTCGTTGTTTCACAACATCTGAGTAAAAGAGCTCTAAAATAAAGACAGAATAGAACAACTTGCTTGAGTTGTGTATGCATTAAACTTGTAAAAACAAAAACATACATACATAAAGATATGTATGTACATGGAAATGAATCCATGTCCAAAAAACATACATGATACTTAATAAAATACCATGTATATACTACATACACTTAGGTTAGATAGAGATTTAATATGATGAAACGAACAATCATTATTTATAATATAAGAAATTAGAGTATTGTCAACATAGGCATGAGTTTTATCAGAGTGTTAACTAGTGGTAATCTGATGCCGGAATTAACAATTACAAATATATATAGTGATAAGTGATGACATATACTCTTAACTAAATCATCAGAAAATAAGATTTTTCATTCAATACAATACACTCTAAAGGTAATATGAGAAGTTGTAAGCTTATCATCACTTATCATCACATAAATCTTCTTGTTGTTCAAGGAATTATTTGAATGAATTCACAGAAAAAAGAAAAGATTATTATTGTTGAAGGTTTCAATGCGGATTATTAAAAAAAGGAAAAAGGATATGAAGGATAAAACATGAAATGTAATACAATACAATACAATACAATACACATGACACAATAACTTTTGAAAGAAATCAACTGTAGGTGTAATTGTTACACTGGTCTCTAGGTATGCTTCAACTATGACGAGTTTACCTTAGTCTGTGGAATAACGACAATAAAACAATGAACCAGCGTCCAGGTAGACAGACAGACAGACACAACACAGAACTTCGTGCGTAAGTACATCAGTTCAGATTGTCATGCCGCATCAGCACACAGAGACGCACCTGTCAATTCAAATCCAACAGTGATAGCAATAATAGAAGTATCAGTAGTAATGGAGAAGAGGATTAGGAAGTGAAGATATGATTCGAGAAGTATAATTCAGTGAGATAAATTTAGAAGGAGAAAGGTAGAGAATATGAGGAATGCAGAAGCTTAGAATTTCATTGAACACAAAGAGTGGATGCACCTGCGCCATTGCAAACGATTCTGAGCCATGTCATTCGTGATCGCTAACCATTGGTGGCTTTCGACTCGTGGACTACAACCAGATAGCCTGCATCTACCAACATGACTCAGTCCACTTGTCAATGACTTCATGCATTTGTGCCATGTTTTGGTTTGGCCGCCCCTAACTTTACCCCAGCCTACTCCTACACTACAAAACATAGCTCGTTGAGGCAGTCAGTGGTTTGGCATTCGTAACACATGTCCTAACCACCTTGATTAGATGGAAATAGAAAAGAATGTCAAAGGCAGACTAGGTTGGAGAATGCTGGTCTGCTGCTTAGGCTCCTTCAGGAGTAACAGACATAAAAATTGCAATACTAAATGAAAATTAAAAATATATTACTTTGACCAAGTTTACGAATGTTTTCGCCTCTTCCTAAATAAAATACATACATACACTGTCTCATTCATCCTCATCCTACTATTCAATTAAACACAAACTTATCAACATTTAGACGTTAAAAATTATATAACCAAATAAAAATAATAAAACGCACTAAACAGAGATCAAAGATGATAGGATTGCTAAAAGTGCATTAACAGTCTACTCTAATACTGCTACTGTAGTGAAGGAGAATACAGGTGAGAGCAACCGAATTGTATTTAACAAAAATTACAGAGTTCATCAGTAAAATTGGAAAACCATATCGTAAATGGTTAATTTGCAAATCTTCAATCCATTGTCTGACATTTCTCCACTGTTCATGCGTTTCATACAAATTCCATTGTGTTCCCACTCTTCCTTTCTTGATCTTCCCTCATCTTCTGCTGCCAGACATTACGTTTTCACTCGCGTCATATACTACTTATAAGTAGCGAGCACCACACTACTACTTAAAATCAATCAATTACCTACTTATTTTCATTGTTCCGTTTAATATAACCTAATTGATGATAACAACATCAGTAAACAAAACAAATCTCTATGTATATTTGTCTAAATTGAACGAGTAAGTAAATCAAATAAATAAATGCAAGTACATCCGAAGAAAAACAGGAAAAAATACAAAGTATGAAAAAAAGGGAGCAATGATAAAAATGACAACGTGTTTAATATTCTTCTTTAAGTTAATAACATGTGTCTAATCATGTGAATTAACACAGCACTAGTTATTTATTAGTATAGAATAGTGAAACTTGTTGAAATTTAATGTAAATCATTAACTAAACCAGGTTACAAAACAAAAAAAACCCACAGGAAAGTGTGTATCCGGCATCGCTGCAACCAGGAATCGAACTCAAGACTATAAATTTCACATATGAAAGCTAAACCTTTCAGAAGAAAACTGAGCTAAGATATTATGGTGTAAGAAACAGTCTTCTGTTGTTTTCGGTAGATATCTTCCATGTGCTCAACATTGTTGAATTCTGCTGCAGAAATTCCCAACCGAATTTCATCATTAGTGAGCATATGATGAATGAGATCACAGATCGGCTATATTGGTTGACAGATTGATTGGTTTTATTTGAGTTTGTTTTCTTAGCATTCTAATGTAAATCCGATTATTTGAGAAAATTTATAAGATAAATAACTCACAAACCAATTTCACTTCCAGTGATGATGATGGTTGTATATATTTCAAGCCCATTTCTCGGATCCTGATATATATATATATATATATATATATATATATATATATGCATATATACATATAGTAACTGTGGTCATAAGGTGTGATGAAGGAACAGTGGATTCCTCGATCCTAAATACACTAATATATATATGTAGTGAAGGAGAACACAGGTGGGGCAACCGGATTGTATTTAACGAAAATTACAGAGTTACTCAGTAAAATAGGAAAACCATATCGTAAATCGTTTATTTGCAAAATATCAATGCATCATATCGAACTGGACTGTTCCTGTTGCAAAATATCAATCCATTGTCACTATTCATGTGTTTCATACAAATTCCATTGTGTTCTAACTCTTCCCTTCTTGATCTGCCCCCATCTTCTGCTGCCAGACATTACGTTGACACTCACGTCATATACTACTTATAAGTAGCTCGCACCACAATACTATCCATCATCTTTAAAATTTCTTAAAAATTCATTTAGAACACCTATCATTTACTTCCAAATCCCCCCACCTTATACATTAATTCTCGCTGACAAGGTAGCTTCCTATCTGTCATACAATGTGCAGTCCAACATTTAGTATATAAAACACAAATATAATGTACTTTGTTGTGAAATAACATGCACCAACCAAATCACTCTTGATGGAGATGCCCTGCGAGGACGTTAACACGTTTACATATCTGGGTACCATCATCAATAATCAAGGTGGATCCGATGCAGATGTGACGGCGCAGATTCGCAAAGCAAGGGTTGCATTTCTACAGTTGAAAAATATCTGGAACTCCAAACAACTTTCAACCAAAGCCAAAATCAGCATTTTCAATACAAATGTCAACACAGTTCCACTATATGGAGCGGAAACTTGGAGAACTACCAAAGCCATCATCCACAAGATACAAGTGTTTATTAACAGCTGTCTACGCAAAATACTCCGGACTCGTTGGCTAGATACCATCAGCAACAACGTACTGTGGGAGAGAACAAGTCAGATTCCAGTGGAGGAGGAAATCAGGAAGAAGCGGTGGAAGTGGATAGGACACACACTACGAAAAGCACCTAACTGCGTCACAAGACAAGTCCTCACATGGAACCCTCAAGGTAAAAGGAAAAGAGGAATTCCGAGGAACACATTACGCTGAGAAATAGAGAAAGATATGAGAAGGATGAACAAACATTGGACAGCACTTGAAAGGGAAGCCCAGGACAGAGTTGGTTGGAGGGAACTGGTCGGCTACCTATGCTCGATTGTGGGTAACAGGCGTAAGTAAGTAAGTAAGTTGTTGTGAAATAAAAAAAAGTATTCACCAGTTTCAATTAGAATTTACGAATTAAATCAAACATAGAAGATATAACATTGTGTTTACATTGTCGAGGATAAATGTATGACGACACATGAACGTAACTACACTGTGTGGCACAATTTGTTCAAACGACATAATCTTAAGTCTTCTCACATCAATTTTAATTAAATGTCAGTTTGGCCAATCAACTTGAAACAAAATTTGAACATTCAGTCATTCACAAAATACTTCAAGAAATTTGTTTATTCAATAAATTGATAGATTAATAGGGTTCATTGTTATTAACTTACAGCATTACATCGTTTATTTAGCGTGTATGTGCGTGTGCGTGTGTGAGACTTAATAGTTCACGAGGTATACTACCTGCATGTATCTTGAGTCAGAAACTTTGAGATAGTTACTTATAAATTGTATTGTGACTCTGATTTGTCATGTAACCCCTTATGTATAGTTGACCGATAAAACAATCAAGATATAAATTTACTTTTACACAACCAGTTTTATGAAACTAGTCACCTTATGTATTTCGTATAAATATCTATTCAACATCATTTGAATTATATTGTATCTGACAAGATAAAAGATCACTTTTCATTGTCAATGGCATTCTATAATAGTTATAATTGATTGTCTTGTAGTGAATGAGAACACACGTGGGGCAACCGAATTGTATTTAACGAAAATTACAGAGTTACTCAGTAAAATAGGAAAACCATATCGTAAATCATTAATTTGCAAAATATCAGTCCATCATATCGAACTGGACTGTTCCTGTTGCAAAACATCAATCCATGCGTTTCATACAAATTCCATTGTGTTCTAACTCTTCCTTTCTTGATCTTCCCCCATCTGCTATCAGACATTACATTGACACTCACGTCATATACTACTTATAAGTAGCTCGCACCACAGTCTTACTGATTATATGGTCTTACTGACATATTTTTACTGGCAGATGCACTTGAAATCAACAACGATGTGTGGTGAAAGTAAATATTTCAAGACATTTTTTGCAGTAAATAAAAAGAATCTAGTTAGAAAAAGAATCTGGTTAGCGTTTTTTAAGTGAGTTAGTTTTTTGTTGGGATGGAGTCGCCAACTCCGTGCCCAACCATCCTCCTTTATCCGGGCTTGAGACTGGCAGTAGCCCCGAAGGGTCTACAGGCGAAGTTACAAAATTTGGATTGATTTAGTCTAATGGAAGTTAGAGTAATGTATTTCTTCAACCTGTCAGATACTAGTAATTTTTTTGACAAATGACATCAAGATCTGACTAAATGAGGAAATGGTTTTTCACAGAACACGTCAGTGGTGCAGTTACAGTGTCAATAGAGATTTAACTTGAAATCTCCAGCAACTGTCATAAGTGCATTGTCTAACAACTGGAGTTTGAAAACGGTGCTCTTCACTTTCAACTCTAATCGGTTTGTGATAGGTGAAGAATTTCATTTATTAATATCTGTGAATTAATACTTCACTCTTAACCACAACCAATTAAATCCTATTTGGTTACAGCTTCTAACTAAAACTCGAAGAAGTGAATCCTGAATGAGAACATAGCTATTTCTGTTATATATTTCGGTGTTGGGTTTGTGAGGTTTATCTAACATTTTCGTTTGTTTTTCTATCTATCAGGTTAATATGACTGTTGCTGTATAATTTTCACTAGAAATTTAATTTTTCAACCCTAAACTTCCACACTATACTGTTGAAATGAAATTGTTAGTGAAAATAACAACACCCGAATGACTAACACTCATTTACTGAATAAGCTAGAAAATTAATGCTGCTACACTTATTGTGCAATTAGGGAAATTTTTAAATAAACTCAGCTCATGAAATTCTATTTACAAGAATATATTTTTTGTTGGTAGATATATCAGTGAAGTGGTGTTTCGGGGAACTGTATAAAATGTAGGTGGTTACAGGCAGGCTAAGTATCAGTCAGTCAACAACAACAACAACACAGATCTTCGTACGTATGTATATCAGTTCAAGTTGCCAAACCACATTATATCACAGATGTAAATGTCAATTTAAATCCTATAGTAGTATAGGTGGTAAAGGTATTAGCAGTAATCGGAGATTTTAGGGTTCGCAAATAATATTCAAGAAGTAGAATCTAATGAAATAAACTTAAAAAGAAAAAGATAAAGGCGATGAGGATTTTGGAAGATTAGGATTTGAGAGAACACAAAAAAAGAATGCATCTGCGCCATTGCAAACGGTTTTGAGCCATGTCATTCAAGGTCTCTAACCATCGATTAGTATCATCTTAAGGGATCCAACCAGGTTGTCTACACCTACCATCATGACTCAGTCCAGTTGTCATTGACTTCATGGATTTCTGCCATGTTTTGGTTTGGTTGCCCCTATCTTTCTTCCAACCTACTCCTACACTACAAAACATCGCTGTTCGAGGCAGTCGGTGGTCCCAGTTATCTCAACTGCTAAAGTTTCATTAACTTATCTATTGATCTGCTCGACCTAGTACTCGTTTCCCAAAGACAGCATTGCTTAATAGGTTGTCCCATGATACATGAGCAATGCTTCGGAGACACCTATGATCGAAAACCAGCGACCTACGAATATCATCTACTCTGACTGGCCATGTTTTGCAGGCATAAGTATCGTTGAAAAACAGTAAGCATCGAATATCTGTTTAGTCCTAACATGGAGTTGCTCAGTAGTACTCACTCACAGCCTTACCAAAGATGGCACCCTGAACCTTCATGGTATTGCGATGGACGCCTAATCATTAGAACCAGTGTTGTTGAAAAGTCCCTCACTAAACTGACGGAGTTATCTAGTACTTCCTAACTTCCAATAGTACCTTTGTTGTGAACGAGAACACAGGTGGGGCAACCGGATTGTATTTAACGAAAATTACAGAGTTACTCAGTAAAATTGGAAAACCATATCGTAAATCGTTAATTTGCAAAATATCAGTTCATCATATCAAACTGGACTGTTCCTGTTGCAAAACATCAATCCATTGTCACTATTCATGCGTTTCATACAAATTCCATTGTGTTCCCACTCTTCCTTTCTTGATCTTGCCCCATTACGTTGACACTCACGTCATATACTACTTATAAGTAGCTCGCACCACACCTTAATTGAAATCACTCGATTAAGAGAATACAATATACAAATATTTGTTTATATGCATAAAGTGTTACTATCGTTAACAATTGATGTGTATGCAGTCACAAATGTAGATCACGCACATTAATTGATTTCAAGTGAATTATGTTGTTTCATATACATGAGCAGCAGCAGCACAGCGACAATTTCAAGTGTTACCATTCACGTATACATACAGATTTTTAAATATTGACTGTAAATAACTAATCACATCTGACATGTGAATTAAATGTTGTAAAGGTATTAAAATTTATTTGTGTGTACGTACGCATTTAGATCAATGAAATATATGGGTGTTTATTCTACTACTACTACTACTACTACTACTACTACTACTACTACTACTACTACTACTACTACTACTACTACTACTACTACTACTACTACTACTACTACTACTACTACTACTACTACTACTACTACTACTACTACTACTACTACTACTACTACTACTACTACTACTACCCACACCTTAAAGTAGCCAGTCTCATAATGCATTGTGTTAGTGTGTGGATATATGTACAGAATGTAAATACGCATGTACGTATGTACGCACACAGTACGTATGTTTGTATTCAAAAAATAGTAACGCAAATAATAGTAGCGTTAGTAGGAGCAGGCTGTTGTGGTTTAATGAGTGTAATGCGTGTACGAACATTGTTCTCACATTATAAATGAATATATACTGCATTGTAAATAATGTCGTAAAAATATTAGGAATTGTTATATATATATATATATATATATATATATATATATATGTTGAAATCATCAGTTAATCATTGTTAGACCACTGCTAGAAGAAACCTGGAAGCACTGAAACACGGCCGTTTCGTGCTGGTATGGGACTTATCAGCAGCGCACGCACACGACTTCAGTTACTCGCAGGATCGGAACCCAGGGCCTCCGGCCTTAAGCGCCAACGCCTAACCTCTATACCACTGAGCCAGTATCCGACGGTGTTAATGTCTAACTCTGATTAATCTACGGATAGTGCGCCACCCCTCACCCACTTGTCTGCGGTAGTTACTGCCTGGTCACGTCTTCTTACTAGAAATCCAAGAATTTCCTCATGAAGCTAGTCACTAGTGAGCACATGGTACGATTTTTTCAATTAGAGTTATAGAGATCAGTGCTTTTACACATTAAAACCATCAGTCAATCAATCAATCAATGATTGTAAGACCAGCATTATAAACCTAGAAGCACTGAACGGCCGTTTCAGGTTCCCAATGAGCATCTAACAATGATTGATTGATGATTTCAACGCGTAAAAACACTGATCGCCATAACTCTAAATGAAACTACTGTGGTGCGTGCTACTTATAAGTAGTATATGACGCGAGTAAAAACGTAATGTCTGGCAGCAGAAGATGGGAGAAGATCAAGAAAGGAACAGTGAGAACACAATGGAATTTGTATGAAACGCATGAATGGTGAAATGTCAGACAATGGATTGTTGTTTTGCAACAGGAACAATCCAGTTTGATATGATGGACTGATATTTTGCAAATGAACGATTTACGATATGGTTTTCCTATTTTACTGAGTAACTCTGTAATTTTCGTTAAATACAATTCGGTTGCCCTCACCTGTGTTCTCCTACACTACACTACGTATAAATGTATGTACAGTTATAAATCAGCTCGATAATAATTTTTTATCAATTAGATAAAAAGAAAACTTTATGGTGTGATATAGAATGTAAGCCTCCTTTAATTTCATATCCTAATTATTATCATTCTAACAGTTCCCTGATGATTGAATCCTAGGGTTGAATCATTTATTTCCCATGAATTACCTCTGAATACACAAGGTGATCGACGATAGCCATATGTTTGGCACCGAAATCAACCATCCGTAAAAATCACTCACTTCCCTTCATAATTATTCAATTGTTGACATTCCAAACACACACACACACACACATTTATTTTGTCATTCATCTAAAACAATAATAGTTTGTCCAAAATAGTAGGACTGCGATTTAAATTTACAATAAAAAAAAAGTCATCAATCAATCAATCATTGTTAGACCAACATTAGAAACCTGGAGGCACTGAAACACGGCCGTTTCGTCCTGGAATGGGATTAATCAGCAGTGCGCATCCACGACTCATGCACCTCGCAGGATTCGGACCCGAGACCTTAGGTATTGTGCGCGAACGCCTAACCATCGGACCACTGGGCCGGCATCCAAGGGTGTTCATGTCTAACTCTGATTGATTGTAACAGTGCTCACTAGTGACTAGCTTCCTGAGGAAATTCTCGGAGTTCTAGTTGAGAAGATGTGACTAATAGAGTTCAACCCTGTCGGGTGTAGGCAGTAACTACCAAAGACAAATGGGTGAGGTCGCGCAAAAATCCGTAGATCAATCAGAGTTAGGCATTAACACAGGTGGATGCCGACCCAGAGGTTAGGCGTTCACGCACAATACCGAAGGTCCCGGGTTCGAATCCTGCGAGGTGCAGGAGTCGTGGATGCGCACTGCTGATGAATCCCATACCAGGACGAAACAGCCGTCCAGTGCTTCCAGGTTTCTAATGGTAGTCTAACAATGATTGATTGGTGATTTCAAATGTGTAAAATAAAGATTACTAAGTAAAATTTTGTTAGAACAGTGAGAAAAGACGTAGAGTTGATCTGAAAAAAAATGTTGTGATGTGTATTTGTGCTATACATATTTCGAACAATCTTGGTCAATGCTGATGAATCGCATACCAGGACGAAACGGCCGTCTTTCAGTGCTTCCAGGTTTCTAGCAGTGGTCTAACAATGATTGGTTGATTGATTGATGCTCTCAAATGTTGTTGTAAAAACACAAAACCTCCAAAAACTCTGCCCGAACATACTACTTACTTGTCAAGGCATTTTATTAATGAAGTAAACACCTCTCATGATTATAATTTTGGAAGTATGTCAATCAATGTACAACTTAAATTTCTTATTAAATTCGTGCTATTTTTTTTTATTTGGTTTCGTTTTATTAATAAAAATCAACCATGTAAAAATAAAAAATGCGAAATGTATGCCACTTCATGGAAAAAACATCAAACAACAAAAACACACACACACATCCGGCTTTGTAATCAAACTAGTGTGTGTGTGTGTGAGTGAGAGAGAGAGCGGGAGAGAGAGAATGAATTTAAATTGCATTTTAAGGACAACAAATCGATGTAGTTAGTAGTAGAGGTCAACCTTTGATGATGTGAATAATATATCATTGAATAATACTTGCTGTTCAAAATGATGTATTTCAAAATGAAAATTTATAAACTGAGCTGATAATGAATAAACTTGTTCAAATGAAGTCTTAATCAAAAAAAAAACAATTTTCATAGCCATCATGATGCAGACAGACAGACAGATACAACAAAGAACTTCGTACGTAAGTACATCAGTTCAGGTTGCCATACCACATCAGCACAGAGACGCAAATGTCAATTCAAATCCAAGAGTGATAGCAATAATAGAAGTATTAGCAGTAATGGAGAAGATTAAAGAGTGAAGATATGATTCGAGAAGTAGAATTCAGTAAGATAAATTTAGAAAGAGAAAGATAGAGATGATGAGGAATGCAGAAGCTTAGAATTTCATTGAACACATAGAGTGGATGCACCTGCGCCATTGCAAACGATTCTGAGCCATATCATTCATGATCTCTAAACATTGGTGACTTTCGTCTCGCGGACCACAACCAGATAGCCTACATCTACCAACATGACTCAGTTCACTTGTCAGTGACTTCATGCATTTCTGCCATGTTTTGGTTTGGCCGCCCCTAGCTTTCTTCCAATCTACTCCTACACCACAAAACATAGCTCGTCGCGGCAGACGGTGGTTAGGCATACGTAACACATGTCCCAACCACCTCAACTGATGAAGTTTCACTACTTCATCAATTGATTTGCCATCCCTACCTAGAACTCGTTTCCTAACGACAGCCATCATGATGCAGATTGTATCAATCTTGAATGATTAAAATAATATGCTATAAAGTCATTCATTACATGTACCTGTCAGATATTTTAAATGTTTAGGCTGTTCTAAAAAAAAGAGCTAATCCACTTCATCAAATATTCGAAATTTTTAATTCAAACTGTCTAAAATATGTTAAAATATGTTAGTTAACTAGACTGTTGGACTTTATTTTGTCAAACACAAGTTTATCAAAACGAGATTTGTTACAATTAGATACAGTGGTATTCATAGGGTGTTATTGCAATTCGCATGCTACAATCAATAGATCACAGATCAACTGACTAACATGTTTAACTGTAATAACTCATGCTGTGTTCACTGACACGTATCCTACTTGAAATCGACACATGAGTAAATGACACGAATTTAAACGCAATGAAGGAGGAATAATAATCACACACAAAGATGATTAGAAATTAGAACAATCTCGTATAACAATGATCAAGTGTGTTCGGAACGCTAGTAACTGTGGTCATAAGGTGTGATGAAGGAACAGTGGATTCCTCGATCCTAAATACACCGTTATATATATGTAGTGAAGGAGAACACAGGTGGGGCAACCGAATTGTATTTAACGAAAATTACAGAGTTACTCAGTAAAATCGGAAAACCATATCGTAAATTGTTCATTTGCAAAAGATCAGTTCATCATATCGAACTGGACTGTTCCTGTTGCAAAACATCAATCCATTGTCACTATTCATGCGTTTCATACAAATTCCATTGTGTTCTAACTCTTCCTTTCTTGATCTTCCCCCATCTTCTACTGCCAGACATTACGTTGACACTCACGTCATATACTACTTATAAGTAGCTCACACCATATATATATATATATATATACGCTCATGACTTTAACGGCAATAAAATGTAGAATCGAATGGCAAGATAAAATGGTCGATAATTGGGAAAATAATTTAATTATTTGTTTAATGAAGTGAATCTAATTAATATTGACCTATTGACCTTTGTTTGCTTCCAGAATTCAGTCTTTCTAACAGCATAATTAATCTGAAGCATTAAACAACTGATACACACACACACATTCTAGTGAACATGCAACATTATGAAAGTCAGCTAGGTTAGTTTTTCATAGTATCAAAAAAGTTTTTCACTGTATCAAACAATCCATCAGTCAAGCACCCTATTTAGCTGGTGATAGATCTTTAAAAATATCAAACATGTAACCACCTATAGGATCGTTTGAAAAAAACAGTAAAACTCGTCAGAAAAATGCATATAACCTGCTATCGGATAAAAAATTTGTACAACTTAAAATCGCATTGAATTTCAATGTGTCCGTATGTAGTGGTGATATACAACTAAATAAGACCATGAACAAACAAACATAATTTTTTACCATGTAGTAGTGTGGTGTGAGCTACTTATAAGTAGTATATGACGTGAGTGTCAACGTAATGTCTGGCAGCAGAAGATGGGGAAGATCAAGAAAGGAAGAGTGGGAACACAATGGAATTTGTATGAAACGCATGAATAGTGACAATGGATTGATGTTTTGCAATAGGAACAGTCCAGTTCGATATGATGGACTGATATTTTGTAAATAGACGATTTACGATATGGTTTTCCGATTTTACTGAGTAACTCTGTAATTTTCGTTAAATACAATCCGGTTGCCCCACCCGTGTTCTCGTTCACTACAGTAGTTCTTACTACCATTGGTAACCCCAGCATTACTTTGGTTTACTGAGGAACCTCTGATATTTTTTAAGTCTTTGAGATTTTATTAATCAACAAGTAACTCAAAGAACACTGACAGTATCAATAACCAAATAAGGATTTTCACCGTGTTACAAAAATCATATTGAAAAAAAATCCCCACAACAAAACAAACCCCTCAATTTAGATAAACAGTCTAAAATAATTAATTTAACGTGAACAACCATTGTGTAGTAAAGTATTCTTAAAACTTTACTTAAGTAGTAACCTTTGTATATTCAGGCTTGTAAAATATGATTTCTTGTTATGATGGAATAACTGCATATTTTAAATTCGTCTTTAACACAAGTAAAGAGTGTACGTTTCCCTTGAGTCCTTCAGTAAATTAATTGTCCTAAGTTTTATGTCTGAATAAGATAAAAATTATTATTGTAACTACTGTATGCCCTTACATTTTTTAATGAATCTACTTACTACAACTGGTCTACGACTATCCATCCCTTCCTGATATCTATAGTACCGATGTATACAGTTGTGGTTTTAACATTGAAACTAATATACTTAGCCTATCAAAAGTAACGAGATGACCATGGAAAAATGTCCTAAAGGATGAGTGTATATCATTGATTAAAAAATGGTTATCCTTTCTGAGGAGGTGAATGCATATATGTGGACGAGTATTCGCTAATATAACTCGGCAGTCAAATAGACCGTCTCTTAGGATAGAAATATGTTCGTGGTCTTTCCTTTCAAATAAGTTAAGAGAACTCAGAGAACACAGGAGACGAGCATGAAATTCACAGATGAATGAATCACCCGTTTTATACAGGTTTTCCAACATAGTGATCAACTAACTATTACAACATGTCACAGTAAGAAAGTCAGTCGGTCAACTGCAATGTGAAACTTAATACATACATACATCACTTCAAGTTGCTGTACCATATGAACACATGGAGATGGAATTTTTTTGTTGGAGAGGTTGTAACAGAATTGGCGGTAATGGAAAGGACTAGGAATCGAGGACAGGATACACAAAGTATATTCTAGTGAAACAGAGCTAAAAGAGGAAGAAATAGTGTCCTAAACTCTGATTAACTGGTTCGAAAGTGTCACTCAAAGAAACTTACTAGAAAAGGACCAGCATCAGATTTCCGACTTCTTTTCTCAATGCACAAAACCGAATCCTGGATACGAACACTTATTGAAAACCAGTGACCATACATTTAAAAAATTCCAATCAATGTTAGCTTTTAAATTGAGGAGGCAATAGTATAGCCAGTCTACCTACATCTACTAGTTCAATGAGTAAGTGTTTCAAACTCGATTGACACATTACCAGAAGAGTTAAGAAGGGCACTTACCAAAAAAATAATATCCCTATATGATTAATATAGAATCGGGATATCATCAAAATAAGTTTAAAACGTGACATAAACGACTTATTCTCTAATTGGAAGTCCGCTCCTTAATGTCTCCTCAGAGACCAATCTTGGTTTAATAACCACTAAAAGACTCCATACCAGTTTGAACTATGTGGAGGACACAGCTAAGGCTAATGCAACTCTTCATTTTGCACGAATAAAAATCGTAGCTATCACCCCTGAGTTATTCTTACGACAAACGCAAGCCCATACCTCAAGGTTCACAACGTCCTCCTACCCTCTATTCTTAAAACACATTAATCTCTTTGACTGAGTACAGAGACGAGCAACAAAATGGGCCGTACGGTTTAAGAATGAAACTTAAGAATGAATATTCTAGCATTTTGGATTATTCTCTCTGAGTTATGTGAGAATCAGAGGTTATCTGATTATGGCGTCCAACAAATTAAGCACACCAAATCATCCCAACATGAGCATATTACCGAAGCATCACTACCATGCCCCTCAAAGCAAACCTTGAAAAAGTGCGCATCAAACAGCAAACACTCAGGTTTGTGCACACTTCTTCTCATTAGGAGTTTTTGCAACTCGGACTGCTCTCCCATCCGAGGTGAAAACAGCCCACTCAGTGGACAGCTTTAAGAAGAGACTTAATAAACACGTACTCATCTCCCTCGTGAACAGGCCGTGCCTGATGCATGTCTTGAGACTTGCTAGTTATTGTTGTTTCCACTTCCCCTGATCACTAACTTCATCTATCTCACTTGTTATTTATGTTTCATTTCTCTCACTTACACTTCGGTCCTCTCGCTCTATCTTCACTAACAATCAATTAAATTAATTATCCATTGATTTACTTCTTTTTGAAAACTTTTTCTTCGCATTAGACTTTTCTCCTTGTTACTCTTCCTAATGCAACGAATTGATCTGTGGCCTGGTAACGTTATCGCCGCTGGGATTCAGGAACCCTACTGCTCTGAAACAAGCCTACTCATTTAAATCTTGGAACGTACTAACGCACAAGCAACTACCAACTGACTAGAATTGGTGGATCAGAGTAGCTAGATCACCATCCACTGGACACTACTGAATACCAGGCACCGTACTGAAAGAACAAGGTTAGAGAGCAAAGAAATCAATTGGTTTATACTGCCTCGTGAAAAAGATATTGGATATTGGAAAAACATTTAAAAAGAATATTCGGAGGTTTGACTGACGAGATCAAAAATGATACTTTCATCGCTACAGAACTAAATATATAAACATCAGAAAACAATCCAGCTCCATAGTATGGAACCAGTGTTTGCTGGGAAAACATTTAAGTAATCAGATTTTACCACACTATTCAGCTAAATAAAAACGTCATTTGTGAAAACTTTACAAAAGTGAGTTAAATATTTAAGTTCATGCTATATAAACTGAAATACATACATTCCACAAAGGGCGATTTTTTTGAAATCGTCTCACAGTTTAGAAACTATCAGCTCTAATGGAAAGTGTGCGATTAAAATGTTATAATTTTAAATTACACTCTAGTTAGGTGGCTTCAAATTTGAAAATTCACACGCCGTGTTTGGTTTTGACTGATCCAACCTTTCACATCCAAGTCTTCCAGATGCTAAAACGTTTTCCTATACTGACAAACATCATGCAATATGTTTACAGTAATCGCAACATTTTAACTATGTTTGCAAAAATCCTTCACCGTGCATAGTTTTGAAATATTAAGCAAAACCCAAAACATACGACGATGTTTACCAACTCAAACAAATCCCAAAATGTGTCTGATCTGTTAAGTGATACACCAAATAGTAAAGTAATTCCATTTCAGGTACAACTTAATATTCTGTGAAGAAAGATAAACCTCACTGGATATTTACCAAATTATCTGGGTTTAAGGATGAAATCACTTGTTATTGCAAAATGTGAAAATATCAGACAACAACAATTCGACATCATCAACTCACATTGTGGTGATATGTTATCGCGCAACTAAGACTACCCGCCTTTATATTCCTAGTCTAAAATTCTATGTCCAAGACCTTCATGCGCAGATTATTTAGTAACTGACTTTCTAAAGTCAAAAATTGGTTCTGTGGTTCCGTTTCAAGTCTTTTGTATTTTCAAATGAGAATAATATGGAAAATCAGTCGCACCAGTCCTAGTAAACTTAGGAACTGAACGCTTGCTACAGGGGAAGAGGAGGTCTCCTTGTAGGATTCCGATCGCAGTTCTTACCCGGCACTGAGAAACACATGCAACACCAAAGTTCGAAATGATAGGAGACAATTTCAGATGAAGCTAGCTGCCAAAATGCTGACAAACCCGAAGCATCTGTTGTGGTTCATGTCCAAAAAAAACCTACCGATCAAGGGTTGTGTTCTCTCAAAGGACCGAACGAGGAAGACCTCACCAACCTAGAGATGGCCGAGATCTTCAAAACTAATTTTTCTGAGCTGTTAGACCAGGCGCGCACATGTCCAGAATACTACGCCAACCCATTGCCAGCTGACGGCTTAGGGAACATCCGTATCACTCCTGACTTAGTACTAAGGAAACTAAAATCCTTACGCCCAGGTAAGTCACCAGGTTGTGACGAAATTCGCCCCATAGTCTTGAAAAAATGTGCAAAAGTCTTCTGTTCACCGATGTGTGACCTGTTCAGGCATTCACTGGAGTCACACCAACTCCAAACTGAATGGAAACAAGCTACTGTCTCTCCAATCTTCAAAGGAGGATATATAAAGGACCCAGCCTGTTACAGACCAGTCGCATTACTACCAATACTATTAAAGGTAATGAAAGGGCCGGTGGATGAACAAGTGAGCTAGTATATGGTTAAGAATAAAATACTCCATGAAGCTCAACATAGGTTTCGGAAAGGCATCTAATCTTCTCATTGCATGGGACAGTTGGACATCCTGTTAGGACCGTAAACTACAGGTGCACGTAATATATCTGGATTTTTCAAAAGCCTTTGACACAGTACCCCACGCACGCCTAATCGGAAAATTTGTGGAAATGGGCTTCACTGACCTACTAGTAACTTTGCTCAGAAACTACCTTGACAATAGAATGTTTCGCACCAAGGTAAAAGGAGTGGACGCTTGCTGGCGAGTATCCACATCGGGAGTTTCACAGGGGACCATCCTAGGCCCACTTCTCTTCCTGACATTTATTAACGACCTGTTACGTTCAGTGAGCTCACCAGATTTGATCTACGCAGACGATGCCAAGATCTGGAAGTCCATTAGAGGCTAAGAGGATTCGACTGAACTTCAAAAGGACCTTACATCTATTGAGAAATGGGCAATAAGAAACTGTTTAAAACTCAACCGATCGAAGTGCCAAGTCATGCATATTCTGCCTTACACGACGTAAGCGATCTACACACTCAATGGAAGTCCGCTCCCTAATGTCTCCTCAGAGCGTGATCTCCGTTCAATAATCACAGAAGGCCTCCGCACGAGTCCGAACTATGTAGGCGACGCAGTCAAGGCAAATGCGACTCGTCATTTAATGCGAAGAAAACTTGGTGTTATCAACTCGCAATTGTTTTTGACACTATTTAAGACATACGCGCGCCCACACCTGGAGGTTCACGATGTCATAGCACCCCCTCTGCTTAAAAGAGACATGAATCTCTTGGATCTAGTGCACAGACGAGTAACCAAATGGGTGATAAGGTTGAAAATTAGGCCTTACGACAACAGACCGCAGAACTTGGGATTATTATTTCCACTGAGCTACAGGAGAATCAGAGTTGATCTGATTATGGCGTACAACATATTAAGCACGCCAAACCATCCCAACGTGTGCATCTTACCGATGCATCACCACCATTCCCCTCGAGGCAATCCTCGTAAGATCGCACATCTAGGAGCGAATACTCAGATTCGTGCACACTTTTTCTCATTGCGAGTCGTCGCAAGTCGGAATGCTCTCCCATCCGAGGTGACCAAAGCCCCCTCAGTAGACAGCTTGAAGAAGAGACTTGACAATCACGTACTCACATACGGATTATCATCTTCTTCTTGGACATCCTGTTCATGATGCATATCTTGAGACCTGCTAGTTGTTACCATTGCCATCTCCTCAGATCACCTATTGAATCTATCTCGCCTATTATCTCTGTTCCCTCTCCCTCGCTTACACTTCGGTCCTCTATCACAGTCTTCACTCCTAATTAATAAACTAAATTCAACTAAGTATATTACTTAGTTCTCAAATTCTATTCATATTAGTATTAGAATTTTATACTTATCCTCCTTATTACTCTCCACATTGCAACTAACTGATCTCAGGTCTGTTAATGTCATGAAACAAACGTTTTCATTTAAACCCCGAGACATACAAACACAGTCGACAGTCGAGTGACCATACCTCCATCCATTGGACATTACCGGACACCTGGAACCGTACCGAAAGAACAAGAATCGAGCGCAAAGAAATCAATTGGTTTACACTAGCTCGTGAAAAAGATATTGGATACTGGAGTAGGTTAGTATATTTTTGAGCATACATGAGTCAGCCTGTCATAGAATAGTGTGTTTACTAGAATCAGCAGCTATCGTATCACCATGCAGAATAGTAGCCGTCAATAATATGAAACCTACGATGTTTCAACATAGAGAAGCGATGAGAAGCCTGTGTATAGAATGAGTAAGGGAATCTTCGCTCTGTAAACATCGAAAAAAAGGTCTAAGAATAGCCAGCAAACAGAAGTAATTTTGGGATAGATAGGCGGAAAAAGGTTATATTATCAGTGGTAATATTGAGAATAAAAATGAATGTATCGTTAAGATTCTGCAGATATGTAATTTACAGTTGTCCAGACCGAATTACGGTAAGCGTTAGTCGAGCTTTCCATTGAAGCTGTCTACTACAAGATCTGTAGTCATGTTGACTGAGTAAAAATATGAGACAAGATTTGTGTATATAAAAATGTATGATCTCATCGGTTTGCAAGATGTCGCGCCCAACCTAGTGAAATTCAATGTTCAGTTTATTGTAAGAAGTTCTGATTGCAGTGCTAATGGTTCCTTAACACAATGCTCTTAAAACTGAATGCACAATAAATGAAGAAAGCTGGATTTAGGAACCTACATTCTACTTTGAATACAAGCGGAATATCACAAGCAATGAACAAGAGGGCACTCCGAAGACGTCATGGCTCTGTCACGCAGGCGTGGCCACTATGTGTAATTTCTTTTTCTTCCTTCTATCCCCATCCCTGATGTGTTATTTGGTAGTCTTAGAGGAAACGCCTCTTAATGTCACCAAAGGACGAGTCATTATAAGCAAAGGTGCATCTTCGATGAGCGATCTTTTATATTAGGTGGTTACCATTACGGAAATTCGGCAGTTACGGAATGTCTGTTTCTTAACAGCATGAATAAGTGCACTTTAAATCTAAATCATACATCTACTTGTAGTTAGTGCCTGTATTCAGGCTTGATATCAGTGACAGATTGAGCTCACATTCAATGATGATTCTATACGAAATGATCCTTACATTCACACACGTCTAGGTCACAGCCTATATCAAGTGCCTTCCAATCGAAATTTTCCAACAAATTCACCCCTGAATTATGCAAACCACCCAAGAACCCTACTGTGTACCTACTCTTTTTGTAACCACTTTTTGAAAATATGGCTGTATCAAACGGTTTCAGTCAGTATAATGGTGTAAATTTGCTATCGGAAACAAACTTTTATTATTATTCCGCCGATAAAACCTTTTACAGTAAATGTGGTATATGTATGTGACTTTATCTAGACTGTACACTTGCAGGCCTGCTTTAACATGCTGTTATTTGGGAATAAATATATTAGTATTGTTGTATTCATAGGAGAAACGTGACTCCGGAGGAAATGGTTGAGTTCTTAATCTCCTTCAGCTATCAGTATTTTCGTTTGACAATTTTTACCTCTCGGTATCAAACTGTCTTAGCGTATATATGTCTCCAGAAGTCGTTTTGTGAAATCGTACACCCGTCCGTTTACTTCCGTTTGATATGGGTTACTTATACAGTATCTAGTGAACAGGGGTAAATTTGGGATCTCTGACACGTATTAAGAGCAATTGAAATCTCATTCGGACACCTTCTGAAGTATCAAATATTGATACTTTACGGCTCTCTCAAATCCTAATCTTCTGGACTAGCCAGCACCTCTACCTATGTCTTTCTAACCTTATCTCACTGAATTATATTTTTTGAATAATATCTTCGAACCCTAGTCTTCTTTATTAACATTAATACCTCTACTATCTTTATCACTATGGGATTCGATTTGACATTTGCGTCTCTGTGCTAATAATGTGGTATGGCAACATGAACTTATGTACATACGTACGAAGTTCTACGTTGCAACTGACTGACTGACTGACTTTACGGCTGTGACTCAGCAAGTTTACGTCTTAATCTTACTTAATCTTATGCAAACTTATTCTCTAATAAAGACGTGTTGCACAGATGATTACACCATCAATAAAATAATGGACTGTCGAACTTAGTTTGACTGTCGACAAACGGGATGGAGTATGGTGCAATATCAGATGCTTAAGACCAGGAATTTTGTGTGTAGAGGAATTATCTTGTCACAGCACTCTACGCACCAGTTCTTTGTTAATGAGTAGTTCAAGATAAAAGGCCAACCTTTCCTGAAGCCCTATTGTGCTTCAGAAAGAAGTAGACAAAGTTTCTTATGTTTTTATCGATATAGAAAATTTATTGTGAAGACAGAAGGTAAAATTTTCATATTCCATTTATATTGACCCATGTCGATATGTCGATCTTTTTATTGATTGATGGACCAGATACCATTTGTACTTAATATGGATTCAAGGATTTAAACATAATAAGATGAAACTTGTTTCACATTGAAATGGATACTTGAAATTTCGACAAACTCACTTGTGCCTTTTCGGTTCGTATTTCAACTCTTGATTGCTAGTATATATGTCCGGGTTTTTGATACGTATTCCAAATACAGCAAGTTCACCCTTGTTTATTGTTTTTTCCTTGGTTTCCATACTGATTTATACAGGAAACTTAGTCAGAATTGATTCCAATACACCTGTTATGATGGTTTACTGATCATCCTGAAGCTTCTGAGATTAAAACTTATCGGTCATCTTCTAGTGTCAATAATATTGTCCATATGACTGGAAGAAATTACAGTTTTTACTCACCGTTACCCTTTTGACATTGCTTTTATTCTTCGTTTATTATAATTTCTAGGTGTTGTAATTATTATATTTTATTCGGTATAACAATAATTTTTTTGGAAGTAGTGATTGTTCACTGTACGACAGTGTTCGTAATTTACGAATGCGATATATATTTCGCAAGCAAATTGTTTTTATTACGGAACGCACCTCACCACATCAGTTGATAAGATTGAAGTATTACAAGCCCACCTTGTTAGGTAAACAAGAGCGAGGAGCGATGATCCGGCGACACAACAGGCTACCCTAATCTGAGCATCTCAAATCCTTTACGAGTAAGGTTCTATGAGTGCCTAATCCTCTTTCAAACAAATCAATCAGAATTTAGGGCGATATTTCTTCTTCCTTCAACTCTGTTTCACTAGAATAAGATTTCTGCATGATATCTTCGATCCCTTGACCTTCCGATTACCTCTCTGATATGACTTGAGTTGCAGCTGGCCACTAAAAATGACTAGTAAAATTCTGTCGATGCTGCTGTCTAAAGAGATATTCTTTCTGTACAGAAAAGTGGATCATCATGTTCTAGAATCTATATTTTAACATTTGTTTGAGAATATATGTTGGTCCATTATGTAAACCTTTCTCTGCAAGCTGCTGAGCTGGGTTTGCGTGAACTAAGTTTAGTCTTCAGCGGCACATGACTTCTTTCTGAAATGTATAAAACCATTTTACCACTCTTCATTAAGGCCTAAATTTCTGTGGTTATTTATGTATTCGCGATTTTCTCAAGATAGTAGTTTCTCTGGAAACCAGTGCTAAACATATTTTGAGATCACAGACAGAGTTCTAATGCTAACGAGAAAATGAATCTTTAAAGTATCGCGCAAATTCATTGTTATATTATTTGTCACAACATATAAAAGGGTAGAAATGTAAGTATAAAGCAATCAAGAAAGGGAAAAAATTATTCAGATGATCTAAGGATAATAGCAGGCAAGTTTTGTGTCAGGTATCATACGGAACTGATGCAAGTGTAAGATATTAGTCCGTGTTTGAATATGGTTGATCAGGAATTCATTTTAATCCATCCATTGAAAAACCAGTGGTCATTTTGACTGTGAAAACATAAGAAGTGTGAACAGCTGTTAGTGTGAAGAGCTGGCGATGCACCTATGGTTTTACTCCTCCATATGCAACCTCTCGATGCTTGCATCGGTTTTGATGGTGTACAGGCCTAATACTTGTATCAGTGTGATTCCGCGTACTTTATATATTACATGCTATTATCAATTGAACTCTTTTTGGGACTGGCGTCTGGACTCTGCCTTTATAAATTATAATCTTTACCCACTCAGCCATTTAGTTGCTCACCTCTGGGTCCGAGAGATTTATGTCTCTCTTAAGTAGAGGAGATGCGACACTTAGTACGCTTAAGAAAGAGCAAGGATCATCTATGGGCTGATCCCGTCATAGCAAAGTGGAAAACCACATTTTTCTTGATTATATCCTCTACTTAATTTGAGCTGATCCCCAAGCTTCTTGTGCTTATTAGACTAAGACCATCCTATGCGGAGACACTTGGGTGGATTTCAATAGAGGAATTAAGTCGTTTCTGTGACGTGGGACACAGTGTACATGACATGATATTTCTAATGGTTAAATTTTCACTCACTGTCTACTGCCCATGCTTTATTATTGAGATGTCCTTCAGAAGCGCCAGTGAATTTTATATTGCTTCTTACCTGCAAAGAGTAGCAACTCCGAGCTAACTCTATCCATGTCTATAGTCAATACAAGCAAAAAGAGTGGATCTTAGGTAGTTCCTTGTGAAACTCCTGATCTCGAGACCTGTCGGCCTGATAGCACATCACTTACTTGCTCTCTATATAGTCCTGCACAGATGCCGGGGAGGGGTAATTGAAACCCACCTTCCAAACCTTGGCCATATGTAGTATGTCGCAAGATTTGGTGAAGTCAAAGGATGCTAGGTTTACCGATATTGATTCCAGTAGGTTGTCCAGACGTCCCATGCCGTTAAAACATTGAGTGCACTGGACATCAACTTCATGGAACATGTCGTTTCTTTCCAAACGTTCCCACATTTGTCACGTAACTACTCCTTTCACTGGCTTCAACAGTATTGAAAGTGATGTAACTGCTCCATAACAGGCTAGGTCGCTACTGTCGCATCTTTTAAACATTGGAAACGGAGAAAAGCTTGCCTTCATTCAGCCTGAAGTTGTTGTAACACCAGTCAACTCCTGAACAAATTACATACCGACGAAATGATGTCTTTCGTCGGTTAGGCATTAAATTTAATAAGTGCTGTGCACTTGTGGGTACGTACTTCAGCCGGCGACTGAAATCGGCATTGAAGATATCAGAAATCTTCAAACCAACAATATGAACCCTCGAGAGCAATTATTATTGATAATGATATTTTATTCGCAAATAACAATGTGTTGCGTGTTGCACGCCGATTCGGATTTTAAAATTTCTTAAAGATGAAATATTTCCAGCTTGTTTGCACCTTGGCTTCTTTCTTGATCTGGAAATAAATTCTAATGTATCTATGCTTGTTACTGTATCCTTTTATCAGTGCCAAGTTAGAGCTACCAAGAGTTGTGTCTCGCGTCCTGCACATCACTTCGCAACAACTAACTAGCCTAGATGTCGCGCGTCTTGACATATTGATCATCTACCAAACGTACGTTCGAGTTCCTTTACTCCTGAATTACTGTTTCACTGAGTTTCAGGCACTTCATGAGAAGTTTATTACGGACAAAAGCGTTGCCGGACACACTTTCACATATGTTAATACTGAGATTTCAGTGAAAAAGCTCTAGTTGTCAAAAAATAACTCATCAAAAGGCGTGGTATAACATATTGAACCAAATGTCTTATCGATTCGCTTTCTGTTGAAATATATAGTAGTTCTTTTGACCAGTGTTAATTCTTTAGTTTAGAAATACAAGAACGATCTACGGTCTTCATTATATGTATATTATAAGGGATGAAACTCCCCAATGAATAAAGAACAGAAAAATATGAAATAAGTAATAAAATCTCGTTGAATTGGATCGCAAGCATAAATTAACTTTATTCACAATTGTTAGAGTCCGTGTGTAGCACAGTTGTTGAGTACTCCGCGTCCTCCGCACTTCTCAAGTGTGACGCTACGCTCGTGATGGATAATGTTTTTTCGAGCCTATTGCCCAAGAAACAAATTAACTCTGATATTTTTCTGAATGAAAACGCTGGATGTGATGGCCGCGCCACTAGGATTGCGATTTGGGACACGGGTATCGATCCGACTGCTGCGGGTCTTCAAGTAAGTAGATTATTTTACTCCATTGTCATGCATTTTATCGACGATGTCAAGTATCAACTCGAGAAATATCTTTTTACCTAAAAAATATGTCAGTAATTTAATATCCTGCCAATAATTAGTTCTAGTTACATTTCTGTTATTTCAAAATTCTAATGGATATGCTACATCAATCTCATCCCTTATTTATTCTTCTTAACTAGGCGCTTCATCACCTACTCTGAAAATCCTCTCAGTACTAATATGTAAAGCTTAATGAGCGACCTAAGGATTAGGAGGCCGTATTTGTTCGAAAAGTTATTGTAGTTTATATTTCGCCTAATAATTCAACACTTGGTTGACTTTAATACAAAAAACTGAAAATTTTACTGTCCAATGTATAACAATAATTTGTGTATTCAAAATAACATTTTTTGGCTAAAAATAATGACTATAGATTCAATGTCAGTAATATATATCTACTACTCTTCGATTTGCTTCAAAACTTTCATTTCACTGTGCTAATGGGATGTAAACACTTGCAAAAATACACGCACGTACCAGATTCCATTCAAAGACTGTCTGATGAATGCATTCATTCGTTCGCAATTAAAAATGGTTACATACACTTTTGAGTTTTTACTTATATTCTTACTGTTTAGAATTTTTAGCATTAATGTGGCTTTTATGGCGATTGAATAAATTCATCTGTTTCTTGTTAGAGCATTGCAGGTTAATATCGTATTCACTATACCAATAAAATAACGTGATAGTTAGAAACTAACAATGACAGAATGTTTACAGAAAAAAATTGTGATGGTATATCCAACGTCAATAATAATAGACGAACAATCACTGTGCAGTGGTTGTACAACATCCCCACCGTACCAGTACATTTGATGTTATCTATGTTAGTATCATCGACGAAAGTAGGCTTTACTCTGTCGATGATAATTGTATTATTAAATTTATTGGACATGGCCTTCCCGAGGTACTGCATCTTGAGTTTATATTTCAATTTACTTCTAACATACAATACATAAAAGGCAGTGAAAATGACTCTGGAGATGCATTATTTAAGTAACTAAAGAGTACTCTTATTTCAACAAGATCGAAAAATTATTAACGTTACTAGTGAATGATAACGAGTTATTTTGTATCATATTCGGGGACATCTGTAGTTTCGACAGTTTCAAAGTGGTATGCAACATCTCTATAGGACAAAATCAACCTTACATACTACGGGCGATGAAACTTACTATCCTTAAATCTTCCACAAAATATCCGATCTTGGCGTTAAAGCTACCATCAATCTAGTTATATAATGCTTTGCTTGATCTCACTTTCAATGAAACGTTCTTCAGCGAACACAAATATTCAATAAATGTGAAAAAGTTAACCTTAACTGTCCTTCTGTAATCCCAAGTCTAGATTTGAACACATAAATTTGGACATTGTTGAAATCTAACCCTTTTCAAATGATTCCAGCTATATTTTGGCTTGTGTTGTTAGATTCACTTGATGATGTGTAGTATTGTTACTAGAGAACATTTCAGCTGAAGTTGAAGGCTCTACTTGAAAATGGATTTATTGTTATGGAGTACCAAGAAGTATTATAACTGGTAGAAATTTGCAATTGGAAAGTTACCTTTTCCAACGGTTCACAACTTCATTGAATCAAACGCATCTCTATGAAATCGTGTCATCCTATATCTAACGATATATATACACGTATATAGAAAGCTTTGCAACAACCCTACATTATTTTCCAACCAGGGACATTAACACTAGGCTGAAGCTACACAATTTTTTAAAGGTTTAAACTTTGCATATAAGTATACTATTGAGGTGTTCGTTTTTTACTTCTCAATTCCATATGCGATCATTGTCATCATCCTTATGTGATACAAGCCTTGATAATCTTCTGTTCATTTTGATTATCTCCTCAGATTACACCTGATGGAAAACCAAAAATTGTGGATATGATTGATGCTTCAGGTTCTGGAGATGTAAAAATGAAATGTAAACGATATATTAATCAGAAAAATCGTATTATTGAAACACTGACTGGTCGTAAAGTGAAGGTATGCATTCGTTTGTGTTCTCTGTCCCCTATGTTAATTTTGATTACAAGCGAATTTATTGAGAACAAGCTTTACTAACTACAGAAGTCAGAGCGAACTGATACAATCACTAATATGTTAATGTTTTAGCAGAGTTGATTGATCTAAATACAACAGATTTTACGGATTAATATCATATATGTAACTAAAAATTAAGTTATTCAATAATTTAGTAGATTTGTCTCCGAACCATTGCTCGTGTATCATGGGACAACCGAGTAAGCAATGCTGTTGTTAATAAACGGGTACTAGGTAAGGATGGCAGGTCAATAGCTGAATTATCGAAACTGCATTAGTTGGGGTGGTGGGGACATGTGCTGCCTATGCCTAACCACCGACTGTCTCGTTGAGCTATGTTTTGTGGTGTAGGAGTAGATTGAAAGAAAGCTAGGGGCGGCCAGACCAAAACATGGCAGGAATCCATGAAGTCACTGACAAGTGAACTGAGCCATGTTGGTAGATGTAGACTACCTGGTTGGGATCTGTGAGATGATAGTAATCGATGGTAAGAGACTTTGAATGACATGGCTCAAAACCGTTTGCAATGGCGCAGATGCATTCATTCTTTGTGTTCTCTCAAATCCTAATCTTTCGAAATCCTCATCACCTTAATCCTTTCCTTTTTAAATTTATTTCATTAGATCCTACTTCTTGAATAATATCTTCGAACCCTAATCTTTCCGATTACTTACTTTTACTACCTCTACTACTATGGGATCTGAAGTGACAGTTGCATCTCTGTGCTAATGTGGTATGGCAACTTGAACTGATGTCCGTACATACGAAGTTCTACGTTGCTGTTGATCGATTGATTGATTGGTAGATATAAACATTAATTTTAAAGTGAATTTTAGTTTGTCTGGTAAAATCTTATCCAATTTATCGTCGCCTATGGAATAACGAAATCTTAAAACGATAATTAATACTCATCAGTGATATAAAAAAAGTCCATTTAAAAAAATAATTCATTTTATCCCAACCTAACTGTTTAATGACTCAATCAACTGATCTTCTTCAAACACTTTCATTTCAAGGGTAAATATAAATTGACTCACTTTACAATTACTTAAGCATGACCTACACGATATTTCTGAGCGTGAATCAACCAAAATTGAAAAAAGTCAAAACGAAATTTGAATCTGGAAACTATGCTTTCATCACTAAAAGACCGCTACGTAGTATGTTTTTTTCTATAGGCCTTTAATTAATTGACTGCCCAATGAACTTTTAATGGTGTCTTTGAAACTTTGACTCCCGTTAAGTTTAATTTTTATTATCGTCTATGTGTCATATAAGTTATTTGATTTATTCTAAAACTTTTGACGTACACTATTGACATTATTCGTTAGGTAGATTTATCTTATTTTGTTACTAATGCAAAAGCTAAGTAGTTTCATTATCATAGTCAGTGGTTTCTGAATACTTCTAGTTTTGTCCTTCTAAACTTATCTAACTGAATCATATTTCTTCTTCTAACACCTTTACTCACCTCTACTACTATTGGATTTGAATTGACCATTACATCTCTGTGCTTATGTGCTGATGTTGTGCTATGGCAACATGAACTGATGTACTTACGTACGAAGTTCTGCGTTGCATCTGACTGATTGACTGACTGAATATTCTAGTTATTTACTTCAACTGCATACATGTTACTACGTTAAAAGAGATTTCTTCTTTTATTTTATTCTAAATCTTAGATTTTGATAATTGATCCATACATCACCAACCAAAGATAGTTTGTGGGGTCCGATTATCTGCGTGTTCGGATAGCTCGGTAATTAGCTCATCTAGACAATCGTCACTAAGTAGCGTCTGACGGTTTATAAATCAGAAGGCGAATTCGAAATATGAATACGTTTATATTTTGGACACACTACATAGCGAAGTTGAAAAGCAGCGAAAGAAGGAGCGAAGGAAGCGAACGAATAGGCGAAGTGCATTGGAGAAGGCTAAGAGCCAACTCAAAGAAACAGAGCATGACTAAGAATATATAGTCAGACAAATATAAGACGGACATGCAACAAGCAAAATAGGCACACATGAACAAAGCGACGAATGATTGACAAGGTCAAATGACGCGTCATGTGAGCTCATACAAACCAGACAATAATAAGAACGAATGGGTACATATAAGTTGTTGCCACGCAAATGGCTTTGTTAAATAAATTAATCGAAAAGGGCTTAACCAAGTTGGATGTAAGCGAACTGGAATATGTGTGGAGGCACTACAAGTTTAATCCTCATATAAAAGTGGTTTAATGTTGAATACATTCGTACCTAATAATATATTCCATTGATAAGATACCATTTAGTTGTGAAACAGCACAATATATTTGTAATATTTGCACATAACCTACTATACTGTATATATATATATATATATATATATATATATATATATGTATATATATATATATATATATATATATATATATATATATATATGCATATCCTGTAACCTAGATACCGAGTCATTGGAATCCATCAGATGGTATAATACGAATTGGAGTGAAGCCCGCTTCGGAACTATTCCCAAAACTTTTGCTACAACGATTGCGTAATGAAAATCGTGATAATTTTTGGCGACCATATATTAAACGTTTAGCTGCAAATTTAGCTTGTGATTTCAATGAAGCTGAAGAATATTTAAACCAAATAACACAACATTATAAATGTATATCTAATTGTGATGAGAATAAAAGTCAGTGTATCTTTTTTTCATATGTTTTTGTATTTATTTTCTGTCTAAAATCATTATGCATTTGTATTTTCCGTCATACAGCAGTTAAGATGTCTGTACTACTATCCGGAGAGCTTATTGAAGTTCATGTATCAGTTAGAGCTACACCGTAGAACTTCATACGTATGTATATCTGTTCAAGTTGCGAGACCACATTAGCAAACAGATCGTATTGTCAATTCAAATCCCATAGCAGTAGAGGTAGAGGTAATAGTGGTATTAAAAAAGATCAGTAAATGAAGATACCATTCGAGAAGTAGATCCCAACATGGCTCAGTTCATTTATCAGTGACTTCATGGATTTGTGCCTTTGTTTCGGTCTGGCCGCCTTTAGCTTTTTTGAACCTACTTCTACATTACAAAACATCGCTCGTCGGGTCTGTCAGTGTTGGGGCATACGTGAAACATATCCTAACCACCTCAACTGATGAAGTTTCTATGCTTCACCCATTGCACTGCCATCCTTAACTAGTACCCGTTTCCTAACAACTGCATTGCTTACTCCACAGTCCCATGATATACAAGCAGTGCTTCGGAAACACCTCTGATCTAATACTGATAACCTACAAATGTCCTTCACTCCTCTCGACCATAGCTGCTACCTTGGGGTGGTGATCAGGCTTGCTTATCATGATGACCCAACCGAGTTATTTTGGCTGAAACATACGTTCCTGTAGATCCTACCATGCCAGGCAGGTCGATTGGAGAACAGTAAGATTAAAAGCAGCAGCTGAACGTCTGAGGGCTAAGTCTTACTGCTAACTGCAGAGAGGTATGACATCAATAAGGTGTTTCCCTCGGACAACCAGCATCTGCAGAGATGCTGGCTTCTCACAAGGAAGGAAGCGGTTCGAAAAGGTCGATCCTAAAGGTGTCACAGCTCACCTTACCTCACGGATTTCCGTCTCCAGCAGTAAGGCCTTTTAAACAAGGGCGAAACTAGTACTAAATAATACCCATAAAAAGGCCGTGCGTGACCGGCCTCAATCAGTTGTCCATTGGACTCTGCAGTCACGCTCCCAGGTCTCTAAGACCAACAATAATATAGCTTCCTTTTCAGGTTCTTCAAGAAACAGCCTTCCACGGTGTGGGCAGCCAGAAAGTGACATCCACCCTCACACCCGTAACAACAAACGAGACCAAATTGGTCACAATCAAATACCCGTACCCCCCTTCACTCTTACTGGCCATGTTTCACACCCATATAGTAGGACGGAGCGGACTGCTACGCAGTACACTCTTTTCGTTAGCAAAAGGATATCTCTTTTATGCTATAAGTGACGCAAGTTGGCAAAAGCCAATCGAGTCTTCTGTATCTGTGTTGAGATTTCGTCAGTGACCAGGTCATTAGCACTGACAAAACTCCTGAGATAAGTGAACGGATCGACACGCTCAACTACTTCACTCCCTATCGCTAGCTCAGATGCCGATTCAAGCCAATCGTAAAGCAACACTTTGAATTTCGAGGAGGAGAACCACATCTCGAACATGATCGTTTTGTTTCTTAGGGTGTTCAGATGACTGTATTTTGTCATCTGCATATTCTAAGTCAACAAGTGAGTCTCCTAGCAGAAGGTCAACACCTGAGAAGCCACACTATGATAGTGTTATCTGTAAAAGCATTTCAGTGATAAAGTTAAATAAGAATGCAGAAAGTGGACAGCAATGACGAATACTGATTGAAGCAAAATTTCATGCATTACTAAGTATAAATGGCTGAAGTCAAACGACTTGACTTACTTATGTAATTTCAGGAGACCAGGAATGATGTTTCATGAGCTCATACCATTTGCTTCAGCGGCGCAAGGTGACAAACGATCTACAGAAAGATTAGTCGAGGAGATAAGAGAGTTATTAGGAGGTGTAAAAAGGATTTGATTGTGACCGATTTAGGCTCGTGTGCTTTTATGGGTATGAGAGCGGATGTTACCTCCTGGCTGCCCGCACCGTGGAATGGTTCTGGAGTATTGGCCTCATGACTTCCGAAGGAACTCGGCTTTCATCATAAGACGTCATAACTCTTCTAAATGAAGACGTTCTAGCTCCCAGAGCAAGGTTTATATGGTTAGAATTATTTTTTTCTTGTTAGCGTTTTTTAGTGAGTTAGTTTTTTGTGGGATGTGGTAGCCAACCCCAATCCCAACCCTCTTCCTTTATCCAGGCTTGGGACCGGCAGTAGCCCCGAAGAGTCTACAGGCAGATTTACGCTAATACACCTACCACACTTTATGTAATTCAAATTTTAGCTTAAAAAAGAAATAAAAATTAGACTTTTTTCTTCTATTGTGGTGTGAGCTACTTATAAGTAGTAAATGACGTGAGTGTAAACGTAATGTCCGGCAGCATAATATGGGGGAAGATCAAGAAAGGAAGAGTTAGAAGAACACAATGGAATTTGTATGAAACGCATGAATAGTGACAATGGATTGATGTTTTGCAACAGGAACAGTCCAGTTCGATAGGATGGACTGATATTTTGCGAATTAACGATTTACGATATGGTTTTCCGATTTTACTGAGTAACTCTGTAATTTTCGTTAAATACAATCCGGTTGCCCCACCCGTGTTCTCATTCACTACACTATTAATTTAGGTAATCCTACAAAATCAATTAGATCGGATCCAATTAATTCGCCTGATAAATTGAAATTAATCAATCAAAATCTAAATACTGTATCACTTCAAACAAATCCTAACTTGAATCCACATTCCCAACAGAAAAATGGATTAGAATGCAAGCAAGACAAGTTTGATTTATCTGTATCCAATGCAAAAGTAAGTAAGAAAAAAGTGCTTTTTTTTAAAAAAAATATCTACTTTATCAATTATGAATGTTTATTGACTGACAGTTATTCAATCTATAAGGAGTCACTTTAGTTCGTATTGATTTTCAGCTGAATACTTTTAAGTTATCAGTTTAGGTTTCTTTTATTTTAGTTATTATAAGTATTACTACTGTGTATATGAGTTAATTTTCAACAACTGGTCATTTCATTGTCGGATAATGTTTTTTATATAACATGGATCCACATATGATACCTTTTATAGATCATTTTCAATGAGATTTATGCACGTTGTCTTTTCTGATAGATATAATGCATCTTCAGACATACTTACTTACTTACTTAATTACGCCTGTTACCCCAAATGGAGCATAGGCCGCCCACCAGTTTCCTCCAACCAACTCTGTTCTGGGCTTCCCTCTCCAGTTCTGTCCAATGTTTGTTCATTCCTCTCATATCTTTCTCTATTTCTCGGCGTAATGTGTTTCTTGGCCTTCCTCTTTTCCTTTTGCCTTGAGGGTTCCATATGAGGGCTTGTCTCGTGACGCAGTTAGGTGCTTTTCGTAATGTGTGTCCTATCCACTTCCACTGCTTCTTCCTGATTTCATCCTCCACTGGAATCTGGTTTGTTCTCTCCCACAGTACGTTGTTGCTGATGGTGTCTGGCCAACGAATTCGAAGTATTTTGCGTAGACAGCTGTTCAGACATACTGACTACCCTTTGATTCACAGGTTTCATATGGTCAGTAGGAAAAATGGAAATTTTGCTCTAGTGATCAACACGTGTTCCGACTTGAGACAAAGGGTAATAAATGTGTTTGAGCTTACTATCGCTACCACCATTGGATTTGAACTGACAGTTGCGTCTCTGTGCTAATGCGTTATGGCAACTTGAACTGATGTATGTACGTACGAAGTTCCACATTGTTACTGACTGACTGACTGACTTTCTGTGTTTGGGCCTATTTACGTCAAGCTGGGCTGCATCGTTTACTATTCTCTGCTATAAGATGTATATACCATTAGCTATATTGCTACATAGAACTGAAGGTTTCCCGTATGAGATGAGAGGTTCATTGTAGATGTTCATTGTAGATTGCGATTACTTTGACAAGTTTTGCTAATATTTCATATTACAAATTTGGTTTGCAGCATGAACGATTTTATTGATACTGGTGGTTGTCTCACAACATTCCTGTGGGCCATTGTCACTGGGCCTCTGTAATGCATATCACCATTGGTAATAATAATGAGTTTGATACTGATGTAAGCGGAATGGGTCGAATTGGCTTGTTCATACTGTGCATACTGAGTTACGTGGTCATGGATTGCAAATCATCACTACATGTTACATAAATGGTGTGAATCGTCCTCCAGGCTGTCACGTACCTGTGTGCAGGTTGCGCCACAGAATTGAGCTGTACTGTTCAAGTTGTTTTTTTTAACACCTGGACAGTTTCTGGTTCTCTTGAAAATCAGTGTAAAACTACCTTCACCAATTGACAATAAATTACCATATTTATGAATACAACTTCACACAATTGAACACTTAAAAATAATTTCCCCTCAACACTTATGTGTATACAGGTTTGGTGACATAATCAACACATTGAAATCATGAATAAATCATTGTCAGACCTCTAATAGAAAACTGAAAACACTGGACGACCGTTTCGTTCCATAGTATGGGACTAGCTCATCAGCAGTGAACATCCATGACTCCTGCTACTCGCAGGATTCATTCATGATTACAGCATGCAAAACCTCAGCGATGTCAATCCATTTATAAGGATTACTTTTGTGATCAAAAATATTTCTATTTTAATTCGAATTTTTTTTATTGATTTAATCCTTATAAATAAAAACTATATAACCGTTTATTCCAAAGTGGGAATCGATTAGGCGTAACGTTGTCAAAGTTGACGTTCATGTTGTGGGGTGAACCCAGTGGCTTTTGGTTCGAACGCTAACTAGTTATCTACTGAAAATCCACATATCCACTGGTTTACACAATGGAGAAGAGTCATAGTTTAGTGATGACCTTTGAAAAAACAAATTATTTGAGTTTCTTTAAAGCACATAAACATTTTACTACGTTTATTACTATTCACTGCCTTTCTCTGTGATAAACTACTGTTCTGATGTATTAAATAAACCATTGTATAGCATTCAATAATGAAGATTGGTGTTTGAGATATTTTTCTCAATAAATTATGATGCTTGTGAATTTGAATACGTCTTTTATTAAGAAAAAATCTCTCATCATACTTTCAATATTGAACATTCAGAATATTCAATGTTCAAACGCAATTATTGTTTAAAAAAAACTATTTTTTTTGCAACAATTATAGGTTCAATTGAAAAATGCTGCTCGTCACTTAGAAGAAAGTTTAATTCTATTCGATCAGTATTATTCACCTATGGAAATTGTCTATGATTGTTTTGTTTTTCATAATGGCAATGATTGGGTGTAAGTTAAATTGTCAAGATTTTTTGTTTTACTAAATGTGAATTTAAGACAGAAAGAAAAGGGTTTTTTTTAGTGAATAAGGTTTAAGAGTCCCGAAAAATCTTACTACACATCTTTTTGTTAGGATATTCACCAAATATCCTAAGAGCACTATTTTTGAAAGTATAATCCTATTGGTCGAAAATTATGGTCGTTTTAACTGTCAAAGTCAAATACTTCAATGTTGTCTCTTATTGGTCAGCCGGACTGTCAATGTCATTTCAAATGTACTTTCCTATTGGTCGTCCTAAACTGTCAATGCCACAGACCTAGATGCTCTTTCCTATTGGAATATTTGAATTCGGACGTCGGTAGCATTTGAATAGCTACGTAGCAGCATTATAACACTTTTATTTGTCACTTTGAATTTGTTCAATAGGGTCCATATTATTAAGGATGCTAGACCCCCCAGAAATCGCTTGGTAAACCTCTTAATTTCGTAATCTATTTTTGTAAATTTGAATTTCTTATTTTCGCGCCAAAAACGCCCCTTATTACCTTCAGTTTGTATTTCCCCATTTCAAAGAACCTCATTGGTTAGCTCTTTCTTTTAGTGTGCTATTTTGTAACTTTGACCAGGACGCTTCTTTACTGTATAAATTACGCTTGATTCGGATGCTTGCTAATTTGTTCATTCTGGGCAGTTTGTAGATTGTACATTCTTCCTACTGACCTTGAACTTCTTGGTCTAGTTAACTGAGCTGAGCTGGGCTGGGCTGGGCAGCACAGAATAGATTAATTGTCCTGTTATTGTGTCATCGGTGTACGTTCCGTTCGCCAATATCAAGTTGTATCTGAACTAGAGCAAATATATATTTTTCCTATATGAGTAGTTTAAATTAAATATTCTTAAGAAGATATATTATTGAAAATGAAATATATACCTAAAGAATCATATTGGTAGATACTCTTAACAAATTTTGTTAATTGTAGTATAATTGGTGATCATTATAGGCGAATACAAAGGTTATTATTTAGAAGAAGAAAGCTCACATTAAAAAAACATATGAAGTATTCTTGATTTTGATGTACTGCTTTCTACTCATTAATGACGACTTAAATATTCTCTCCGTTTGCTTTGATTTATATTGCTTAGCGCGTTCGCGCGCAAAGCCGAAAGTTCTGGGTTAGATTCCTGCGAATAGCAGGAGTAGTGGATATGCACTGTTGATGAGTCCCATACCAGGATGAATCGACTGTCCTTCAGTGTTTCCAGGTTTTTAATGGTTGTCTAATAATGATTCATTCATGATTTCAAAGCTTGTGTTTATTATCAGCTGTCTTAAGTTCAGTAGCTAAGTTGATGACGTGATGGTTACTGAAGCGGATTGTACTGGGTTTAAGTCCCTGAGTGTACATCAACTCTGAGATGTGGTAGGTACATCCAGCTGCCGAGTCCTATACGGAATGGAACATGAGTCTTAAATCCTACTGCTAGACACATTCCATTTTTTCTATGTAAACTTCTATCATGATATCTACGTCGAAGCAATCCGCATATGATGCCCATATGTCAACCAAGAGTGGTCAACTGTCAGAAAAAATTATCTAAAAAACCATTTCAAGTTGAATTATATCTTGGAAAATGTTTAAGGGATTTGTCGTGAAAAATCGCATTATTTTCTTTATAACTAACTAAACGTCATTTACTTACTTACTTACTTACTTACACCTGTTACCCCCAATGGAGCATAGGCCCCGTAACAGCATTCTGCAACCTACTATGTACTGGGCCTTCTATTCCAGTTTGATTCAATTGCTGTACATTCTTTTCGTATGTCTCCAGTTCTCAACGTAATATATTCTTCGGTCTTCCTGTTTTGGCCTCGAGTATTCCAAGTGAGGGTTGCCGTCTGACACACAGTTGGGTACTTTTCCCAACTAAAGCTTTTTCCTGATTTCTTCCTCTGCTTGGATCTGATTTGTTCTATCACTCAGTAGGTCGTTGCTGATGATATGTGCCCAACACATCCCTAGTATCTTGCATAGACAACTGTTAATAAACACCTGTATCTTGTGGATGATGGCTTTCGTGATTCTTCAATTTTCCACTTCATACAGTAGAATTTTATTAATGTTTATGTTGAAAATTCTGATTTGGTTAGTAGTTTTGAGTTCCAGATGTTCGTCAATTGTAGAAATGCTTCACCTTGCTTTGTCAATCCGCGCCACTTCATATCCACATTAAACCGATCTTCCTTAAATTATGACTTAGAGTTCAAACTTGACCAACTAACTATTCATACACACACCTATCAGTAAATACACAGATTATTCATTTTCTAACTTAAATTTTTTTCTTCCCAAGTGCTTGTATAGATACAAGTCCGTACAATTCAAATACAACATTATCTGACTTACCATTATTACGTGATTTTACAATTAATCATGAGTATGCATCATTCGGTGAACAAAGTAAGTATTATGGTTGAAATAATATTTCCAATATACTCATTATTGATAGTATAAAATCAATAAAGGTTGAGCGAGATCCTTAGATTGATCAAAGTTAGACATTAACACTGTTGAAGGCCGGCTCAGTGGTCTAGAGGTTAAGCGTTCGCGTGCAAGACCGAAGGTCCTGGGTTCGCTTCCTGCAAGTGACAGAATTCGTGGATGTCCACTGTTGATGAGTCCCATGGTAGGACGAATCGTCTGTCTAATGCTTCTACTTTTATGATGGTGGTCTAACATTGATCGGTTCATGATTTCAAAAAGATTGAAGAATTAACATATAATTACTGACCTTTGACCTCTAGGTTCAACCCAAAAAGCAGTGGAGCAATGTTAGGAAACGCATTTCCATTTTTTAATCAGTGATCAACAATAGATTCATACTCCAATTTATCCCTTCAACATCATTGGTTTTGAATCAGGGCTTTCGAAATCGCACTAAATTCGGTTTAGGCGTTGGACTTTGGCTGATTGCCTTCTCAGTTGTGTATAAAACATCTTTACCACGATAAAAAATTTTGTAGAACTTCACAGGCTGTGGCTATATACACGGGTAGCCTTATAAAAGCATTTGTAAAGGGAGACCTGACTGCCCTCGCGCTTAACCGCAACAGGCCATTGTGGGAACATTATTTTGTTTAATGTCTACAGTGAGTGATAGATTTATGAGCCTGTTAGCTACATTAGATCCTCAGAACTCACTTGGAAATGTCCTAATTTTGTAATTTTATTCTGAAATTTTGAGTTTCTATGTTTTCGCGCCAGTTGACCTTCAACTCGAATTCCCCCCTCGGAAAGTCCTTGACTGTCATTGGTTGATGGATTATTTTAGTACGACATTTTGTGGTTCTCTCAAGGGCGTTTCTATCATTGTATAAATAAGTTCGATTTGTGTGCTTGTGAACCTCAAACTTTGTGGGTGCCTGTAGAATACATTTTCTACGCCTTATCAAGACTTCTTGATCTAGTCAATGGGGCATGGGACAAACGGATTAGAATAGCCTATCGTGTCATTGCTGTCGTTCCACTTACCGGGTAAGGTGAACTCGTAGTAGCATTCAAGCATACTATTTAGCGAGCGTATCAGAGCCAGAGTCTTGAAGAAAATCATTGCTTAATATGCAGTTGCATTTATCATGTTACAACAATTATTTAACGGTATCAAATGTATCTAATCTCATACGATCCCTATAGCATTTAAGAATTTACTCGTAGAAAAGACACTATTCATTGTTTGCAAATTCAGAAAGAAATTTTTTTGACGAAAAGTATTATGACTACCAAAATAACCCGACCGTAGCTGCTACCCTGACGTGGTGGTCGGGCTTGCCTATCGTGATAACCCAACCGTGCTATATTGGCTGGAACATATGTTGCTTTAGGTTCTACCATGCCAGGGAGGTTGACTGAAGAACGATGAAACTAAAAAACAGCTACTCAAAGTCTGAGGGCGAAGTGGTACTGCTGACTGCAGAGAGGTGTGACAGCAGTAAGGTGTTTTTGCTCCGGACAACCAACATCTGTAGTGATGCTTTCTTCTCACAAGGAAGGAAGGGGTTAGAAAAGGTCGACCGATTTCATCAAAAGGCCATGCGTGACCGGCCTCAAGTAGTTGTTCCTTAGGCTCTGTCTCTAAGACCAACACTAATCTACCTTCCTTTTCGAACTAGTGATAGGGAGTGAAGTAGTCGAACATGTAAACCGCTTCACGTATCTGATAGCCTGGTGACTGACGAAATCTCAGCACGGATACAGAAGGCTCGATTGGCTTTTGCCAACCTGCGTCACTTATGGCGTAGGCGAGATATCCGTTTGCTGACAAAAGGACGAGTGTACTGCGCAGTAGTTCGCTCCGTCTTACCTCATGGTTGTGAAGCATGGCCAGCTAGGGTAGAAGATATTCGTCGGTTATTGGTTTTCGATCATAGGTGTCTTCGAAGCATTGCTCGTATATCCTGGGACACCGGAGTGAGCAACGCTGTTATTAGGAATCGGGTGCTAGGTAAGAATGGCAGATCAATAGATGAAGTAATGAAACTTCATCAGTTGAGGTGGTTGGGACATGTGTTGCGTACGCCTAACCACCGACTGCCTCGACGAATAGGTTGGAAGAAAGTTAGGGGAGGCCAAACCAAAACATGGCAGAAATCCATGAAGTCATTGACAAGTGGACTGAGCCATGTCGGTAGTTGTCGACTACCTGGTTGGGGTCCTCGAGATAATAGTAATCGATGTTTAGAGACCCTAAATAACATGGCTCAAAACCGTTCGCAATGGCGCCTCTGCATTTAATCTTTGTGTTCTCTCAAATCCTAATCTTCTGGATTCTTCAACCCCTCTAGTTTTGACTTTTTAAACTTTTCTCATTGAATCATACTTCTTGAATAATATCTTCTAATCCTAACCTCTCCGATTACTTTTAATACCCTTACTACCTCTACTACCATTGGATTTGAATTGAGAATTATATCTCTGTGGTGATGTGGTATGGCAACATGAACTGATGTACTTACGTACGAAGTTCTACGTTGCATCTGACTGACTGACTTTCTTTTTAGGTTCTTCAAGAAACATCCTTCCACGGTGTAAGCAACTGGGAAGTGACAATCGCTCTTATAGCCGTAACGGCACGCAATACCAAGTTGGTCAAAACGAAGTCCTTCCTGCTACCAAAAAAACGACTAACTCAGTTCTCACATTAATTATAAATTTTTCTTTTGAAAATAACGTCACATCAGTTATTTCTGTGCAAAAAAACAAAGATTGCTCAAAATCTTTTTTTCTTCTAAATTTTTGCCTTTTTATATATATAAGCGCAACTATATTATACAGTGAAAATTTTCAATAATGGCAACTTACTACAAATTGTCACAAATAACAGTAGTCATGGTACACATGTTGCATCGATTGCTTCAGCTTATTTCCCTAATGATGATCATCAGTTGAAAAATTCTCCGACTGGTATGTTCTGTTTCGATCGTAATGGTGTTGCACCGGGTGCAGAAATTGTAAGCATCAAAATTTCTGACAGTCGTTTAGGTCCAATGGAAACAGGAATTAGTTTATTACGTGCTGTAAGTTATGCGTGTGTGTGTGTATGTGTGCTACTCTGTTTTTTGTTTTGTGAATATTGTGTGTTTTTGTTAGCGTGAAAAAAAAGAAAACTTGACTGGATGTGATTTCTTGGTGAACTTGTCTGCGTAAGCATTCGTTTATTAGTATTTGAAATGTCATTGTTTCGATGAAACGGCAGTAGTACATTGTCATCCAGGATGTTTCATTTAGTTATATATATGTATATATGTATCTTAGCAAGTCAAAACCTGACCATTACCATTCCAATTACAAGCCTGTAGTTGTGTTGGGATATTCACCAAATATCCTACAAAGAATTATTTTGTAAGTGTAAATTCTATTGGTCAATATTATGGTCGTCCTAACTATCAGTGTCACATACTTTAATGTTGTCTCCTATTGGTCGTACTAACTGTCAGTGTCATTTCGAGTGATGTTTCCCACTGGACGTCATAACTATCAATGTCACAGACTTCAATGTTGTTTCTTATTCGACCTAACTGTATAAATGCGCATTATCTGTAACGTTTTATGACCCGGACCCGGGTCCCTAGTCCGGGATCCTGATCCTCTTCTGGTCTCGGACCTCGTAGTTTCTGGATGTTTGTAGAATACAGGTTCTACTCCATATAAACTATTCTTCTTTCACTCAATGAGGGTTGGGATACTCAGATTACACTAGCATGTCGTGTCACCGAATCCTCGATCCCCGCTCTCGTTTTCGACTAAGCATATCAAATGATATGTTTACGTGCATTCGTAACAAGTTGAAACCACTTTTTCTCTACTACGATGTTTCAACTGTATTTATGCGATAAAACGTCATAAGAGAAAGTTACTTACTTTCTTACGCCTGTTACCCCCATGGGAGCCTAGGCCGCCGAATTGGATTTCTACGGGATAGAGTCGCTAACCTGGATGATCTTGGAAAACTAGCTGATTTATATTTTTTTCTAAAGTTTAGTCGAGCAATGTGGAGACTCTTACACCTGCACATAAACACGTCATTTTGATATGCTTGAACTGTTACGAGTTTACCTAGTCGGAAAACGAGAGCGAGGATCGGGCGACACGACATACTACTCAAATCCGACTATCTCAACCCCCATATTGAGTAAAAGAAGACAAGACTTGATATTCACTAGGACCTGTATTCTACAAACATCCAGAAAGTACGAGGTCCGAGTCTAGAAGAGGATCAGGATCCGGGACCGTGTCCTCGTCCTGGCCGTGGTCACAAAACGTTACAGATAATGCGCATTTGTACATTTTGGTCGAATATGAAACAGCATCGAATTCTGTGACATTGACAGTTAAGACGACCAATAGTAAGCAACATTGGATCACGTGACATTGATATCTACTAGGACGACCATAAAATTGACCAGTAGGAATTAACCAATAGGAATAGACCAATAATTCTCTTAGGATATTGGATGAATATCCAAATAGATCCAGCGAATTTAGAATGTTTTTAGCATTTGAATATTTCATAGGAAAGAAAGTTTTGAAGATATTGGCATAGTAGTGTAAAAACATTTGACTCTTCTTCCAACACAAGTACTAACTATATCTCATCAATATTTACGTGATTGGTTGTCCACTAGCGTTTATAATCTTTATACACCAAAGGCGAGTACGTAACACTGTTTAACACTCGACATGTTCTTTAGATCTTCAGCAAATAAAACAAATAAAATGATGTATTTTTTTGAAAATTCAAATTTATGAAGTTTACAAACCCCCTGTGTTCACTTTGATGACAGTTAATTATTAGATAATATTTCTTACTACTTACGTATTTTCGCTTGTTACCCCCGATAGCACATAGGCCGCTGACGTAATGGTTGCTCTAGTTGTTAGAAAGGTTATCGGCTTTGTGTTTTCCGAAGGAACTCGACTTTCATCATGAGACATCATAACTCTTCTTAAAGAAGACCTAACTCCCAGGGCAGAGTTGAAATGGTTTGAATAATTTTTTCTTGTTAGCGTTTTTTCAGCGAGTTAGTTTTCTTCGGGATGGAGCCGCCGATCCCACGTCAAACCCTCCTCCCCTATCTAGGCTTTTGACTGGCAGTAGCCCCAGAGGGGCTTCAAGTGGAGTTTACATTTGTCATAGATTGAAATTATTCAGGCTGTGAGTATAAATCACAAGCACTAACCGCCTGTTTTATCTCTGATTACGAGCTTCACATGCACTGACTCATACTGTTAGTTTAGTCGTTGTGATGAACGCTTAACTTTTGGTTTACATTCCAATTGTCAATCAGTTCATCAATATGACGAAATCATCACCTTAAGTCAACAATTTTATTTTTTTTATTTATTTAAATACATGTTTATTGGTACGAGGGGCACCTGAATATTCAGGAACAGCACAAATCATTGAATTTGTGAGTGGGTGGGACAATGCCCAGATGCTCATACTAAAGAAGATGGTTTTCTTAGTGAACCTTGTTGCCGATACAGTTAGGAGATGCGATCCCATGGTAACCAGTGACCAACAATAGGTTCTTACACCATTTATTCCCTCAGACTTTAAAAGCCCCGTGTGCAACATGCGTTCGGAACCAGGATTTTTCTAGCTTCCTTAGATAAATTCTCTGTACTCATCAACCCGGTTTGAGTCCCCATCGGACATTGCTTTTTTGTCCTCTCAATTGTGTATAGAACACCCTTATCAAAAAAGGGAACTATGTAGTTTACCCCAGATTCCGTGGTGTGACCAACAGTTAGGAGTGTCTGTGCTCTCTCCAAAATCTTTCATATGGCCATGCGTATATAGCCACTGTCAATCAAGTCCTACTAACTGTATGCTCGTGTTGATGGTGTTATTTACTCAATAGGAGCGACGAAAGTGAGTGTCCGGAACTTTAACCGGGTTAGTGGGTACAAAGGATCCATCTGTGGGAATCTGAAACGTTCACTCCAAACCAATAGTAAATATGGGTGCTAAGATCCTAATGGAACGAATGGTGTGTGAACCTACTGTTGATCACCTACTACCAGTGGACTGCATCTCCTTACGTTGTTCCACCGACTTGTGGACTAGACGTTTAGGTAAAAGGCTCAAAATGTCACCCTCTAAGAAAACCACCTGTATTGGTTTGGCCACCCAGGCAGTATTTGAATAAAAGATCAAATCATAGTCTGTAAGATTTCTCCAATATATGTAATGGTTTTATTTGCATGGCCATATAGATAGCATTTGGAGAGAAAGACAAAAGACCGTCTCAAATCTTGACTACCCTATCATGTCATTTGGAAGCTAATAATAATGACTATATCATTCATTCATTCATTCATTCATCATTTCTTCCTGAAACTGGTAGAAATTGGAAAAAAACAATTCACTATTTTTGCTTACATCATAAACTAGTTTCAATGAAAACTTCATCTACTTTGCAATTCATTTAGATTCGATGGACAATTGAACTAAAATGTGACATTGTGAATTATAGTTTTGGTGAACAAGTGATTTGGCCAAATATTGGGTATGTTGTACATAGATTTTCATATTTTTTTTTTCCCAATGAAAGAAAGATAATGTTTTTTTTTGAAATCTAACACCCTATATTTTATTACTCAGTAAACACATTATTTCTTAACCTTTGAAACGCATTGAAATACTAAACACATATACTAAGCGGATAATTTATGAATAAGATGAGTGCATGTTACCATTAGGATATTTATCCAATATCCTAAGAGAATTGTTTGTAAATTTAATTCTATTGGTCAATTCCTATTGGTTGTCCTAACTGTCAATGTCACAGACTTCAATGTTGTTCCTATTCGAAGGAACTGTATAAAAATACGCATTATCTGTAATGTTTTATGACTCAAACCCGGGCCCGGATCTCTAGTCCGGGATCCTGATTCTCTTCTGGACTCGGACCTCGTACTTTCTGGATGCTTGTAGAATACCGGTTCTACTTCATATCAAGTCTTGTCTTCTTTTACTCAATGGGGGTGTGGTACTTTCGGATCCTCGATCCTCTCTCTCGTTTTCCGACTAAGGTAAACTCGTAATAGTTCAAGCATTTCAAATTCGTAACAGTTACGCATAAATTTAGTTTATCGACTTGTTCTATACTTTATAGTCCAAGTTGCCATATACTGGCATTAGCCAAACGAAATAAAATTATCAAGACAAAGCTCAGGGTGATTAGAAGTATTACCATCTAAATATTTATGCACTACACAAATTACTAGATTTGTGAATATGTCCGGGATACTTACTATCCAGACCTCCAAATCAAAGCAGGTAGCATTCTTAGAAAGGCCACACTTGGAGCTTTTAATCTAAAAGTCGAATCCAAAAAGTCAGTGGTTCAATATAAGAAGAGAACTGATGACCAATAACAGATGCATTTGTAATTTGTTCCCCAAGGATCCTGGCACCTATGTTCATGACTGTTTTTTGAAGTGACGGTTTTCAAAACCCTTAGATAGATCCTCAATACTTACCAATCCATTTCAAGCGCTGGACATTGGGGTTTTGCTCACTCTCTTGCGTAAAATGCACCCTCGCCACGAGAAAGTAGTGAGCAGGAGTTCCGTCGCAGTGGTTATGTACTCATGGGACCATATGAGAGAGAGAGAGAGAGAGCAGACTTACCTCACTCTCGGCCTTTACCATAGCCATCTGATAGTTCGTGAATGATGTCTAAATTACGTCATAATTAAATTGTTTTTCATTGAAATTATGAATCAACCAATGTTAAGCCACCATTAGAAACTGGGAATCACTGGATGGCCGTTTCGTCCTAGTATCAGACGCATTAGCGGTGCGCATCCATGATCTCTGCTCGCGATAATCGAACCCAGGACCTCCGGTTTTGAGCGCAAACGCCTTAACTCTAGACTACTGAGTGATGTTCAACGGTGTTAATGTCTAGCTGTAGTCAATCCCTGATATTGTGGTGGTCGTAGATGCGCACAGCTGATGACTAGGATGAAATGGTCGCCTAGTGCTTCCATATTTCTAATGTTGGTTTAACAGTGATCGATCCATAATTTCAATAAAACCCAATAATCTCCATAATACTGTACTTTTCATCAAAAAAATACTTTTTTCTACTTTTACAGACGTATCTCAAAGTATTTGAATCGAATGATTCATAAATATGGTATTATTATGGTTGCAAGCGGTGGCAATAACGGACCTAGTTTAGGCTCTTTAAGTTGTCCAGGTGGTACAGTTCAAGGTGTAATTGGTAAGTTTCTGCAGTATATCTATCTATCTATCTTACTTTTCTAATTTTGTTATACTACGAATATTATTATTATTATTGTTATTATTCGACAGTATGAATTTTTCAAGATGGTTGAATTTCATTGAAATCATCTAAATTAGACCACCAATGGATATCTCGAATTGCTAGACGGTCGTTTTATCCTACCGTGTAAGTCTTGTGTTTTATTCTGATGTGCCCGTTCGTCGACACACACTGTTGAGGAGTTCCACACTTACACGAAACGCTCGTCTAGTGCTTTCAGGTTTATTCAGTGGCGACCGGTTCATATGATGTCTGTTAGGATATTCATCCAATATCCTAAGAGAATTATTGGTCTACTCCTATTGGTTAATTCCTACTGGTCGGTTTTATAGTCTTCCTAGATATCAATGTCACGTGATCCAATGTTGTTTCTTATTGGTTGTCCTGACTATCAGTGTCACTTCAAATGTTGCTTCCTATTGGTCTTCTTAACTGTCAATGTCACAGACTTCGATGCTGTTTCCTATTCAACCAAAATGTATACATAAGCATTATCTGTAACGTTTTATGACCACGACCAGCCAGTATAGCTCGGTTGGGTCATCACGATAGTCAAGTCCGACCACCACGTTAAGGTAGCAGCTACGGTCGGGTGTCATATGCATTCTAAAGAAATATCTTAACTAATTGTACATCAGTAAAAACTCAATCGTTCAATAAGAAATTTTATTCAAAAATATCCTCTGGCATTCTCTGGAATTGCCTATCACCGTTGGATGTCTAGTTCAGTGGTGTAGAGGTTAAGCGTTTGCGCGCGAGGCTGAAGGCGGCCCTAGATTCCATTCTCTTGAGCTGGAGTCGTTGTTGCGCACTTCCAAAGTGTCTCATAACAGGAAGAAACAGCTGTTCAGTGCTTCCAGGTTTCTAATGATTGTCTAACAATGATTGATTCATGATTTCAATAACGAAGATGTTAACATCTATTTGTTCTAAATAATGGGCTAGAACGTAAACCTTTGACCCATAAATCGATTGTTCGAGCTTTTCTACTACTGAGCTGCAACTTCACTTCCTAATTAATATGCATATTATCGACTAGGCCTTTTGTTATTAGTTATAATACAAAGATAATGACGGTAATTTCTACACTAAATATATATCTATTCTCAGACAAATTAACGACTAGTTTATGTTACACTTTGATCAGTAATTCTGAACTTAACGACTCCTTTAAACCTGGAGACATTATAAAAAGAACAAAATAAAAGCTAATTCTTTCCCAACAGAGCTAAGCTATTACGACTCTTTCTGGAGCCCCTCTGGGGCTACTGTCGGCCACAAGCCCGGACACAGGAGGAGGGTAGGGCTTGAGTTGGCGATCTTATAGGTATCTCCGAAGCACTGCTGGTGTATCCTGGGCCACCCGAGTAAGCAATACTTTTGTTAGGAATCGGTTACTAGGTAAGGATGATAGATCAATGGATGAAGTAGTGAGACTTCGTCTTTTACGTATGCCCAACCACCGCCTACTTTGACTGGCGATATAGGAGTAAGTTAGGAGAAACCTAGGGACGGCCAAACCAAAACATGGCACAAATCCATGAAGTCACTGACAAACTGACTGAGCCATGTTGGTAAGTGTAAACTACCAGGTTGGGGTGTGCGAGACGATAATAACCGATGGTTAGAGACTTTAAATTCCATGGCTCAAAATCGTTTGCAATGGCCCAGGTGCATCCACACTTTGTGTTCTCCTAAATGCTAATCTCCTGAATTCCTCATCATCTCTATCTTTCTCTTTCTAAATTTATCTCACTGAATTATACTTCTTGAATAATATCCTCGAACCTTAATCTCTCCTATTACTGCTAGTATTTCTACAACCTCCACTACTATGAAGTGACAATTGTGTCTCTATGCTAATGTGCTATGGCAACTTGAACTGATGTACGTACGAACAAAAATGTACGTTGTAACTGACTAACTAACTAACTGACCGACTGAATGATTACAGCTCTTAAAAAGAATGAAACCGAAAGCTCATCTAGAATGCTTATCATGATGTAGAGTCATCACAACATTGCTTTCAGATCTGAATGCTTGTATTTTTTTTTTCTGGCCTATTTAACCAAATTGGCAATGAATACTTTACAAAGTTAAGATTTTTTTTTTTGAAACTTATCTCTTTTTTTTTTAATAATAAATTTCATTGCAGGTGTTGCACCTCTAGTATTCCCTGATATGATGCACTATCTATATTGTCAACCATGTGATGTCAACTGTTCATATGATAATCAGTCTTCTGTTGTGGAAAATACTAAACCAACAGCTTACAATTGGGGTAGTCGTGGTCCAGCATTGGACGGTGCTTTAGGCTTATGTGTTGCTGCTCCCGGTGGTGCTAATACGTCGGTAGCTAGTTGGCAATTGAAACCGGCTAGTGTTCTAAGTGGTAGTTCAATGAGTGCACCGATGGTCAGTGGTGGAATTAGTAAGTACTACTCTTTTTGTGTGAATGCATTACTTAATTACTTACGCCTGTTACTCTCAATGGAGCATAGACCGCCGACCAGTATTCTCCAACCAACTATCTCTTGGACTTCCCTTTCCAGTTCTGTCCAATTTTCGTTCATTCTTCGCATGTCTTTCTCTATTTCTCAGCTTAATGTGTTTGTTGGCCTTTCTATTTTCCTTTGATCTTGGGGGTTTCAAGTGAGGGCTTGTTTTGGGACGCAGTTGGGTGCTTTCTGCAGTGTATGTCCTATCGACTCCTATCTTCCTCCTCCGCTGGAACCTGGTTAGTTCTTTCACACAGTAGACTATTGCTGATGGTGCGAATTCATACCGACAAAAAATATAATTGTATTCCTTATAAAAGTATACGTATTGTCCCAAATGTTCTGATGGTATCACTTTTCGATGGATTAAAATTATGCATACATTAAGGTTGCATACTGATTTAGTAAGTTTACAGTACCAGAAATAAATATACCCCATTATAAACAAACCTATTCCGTCTCATCAGAAAGTGAATCACTAAAAAACTAAAAATGGTAACTTTATCAAGAAGTCAATGTGTTAGGATGTTCATCCAATATCCTAAGAGAATTATTGCTCAATTCCTATTGGTTAATTCCTACTGGTCAATTTTATGGTCGTCCTAGATATCAATGTCACGTGATCCAATGTTGCTTCTTATTGGTCGTCTTAACCGTCAATGCCACAGAATTCGATGCTGTTTCTCATTCGACCGGAATGTAAAAATACTCATTATCTGTAACATTTTATGACCACGACCAGGACGAGGACCCGGTCCCAGATCCCTAGTCCGGGATCCTGATTCTCTTCTGGACCCAGACCTCATACTTTCTGTATGTTTGTAGAATACAGGTTCTAGTGAATATCAAGTCTTGTCTTCTTTTACTCAATATGGAGGTTGAAATAGTCGGATTTGAGTAGCATGTCGTGTTACCGGATCCTCGATCCTCCCTCACGTTTTCCGACTAAGATAAACTCGTAATAGTTCAAGTATATCAAAATGACGTGTTACGTGCAGACGTAACACAATGAATGACACTGAACTTCCAATCAATAAGCTTCAGTTTTTACTTAATGGAGTTGTAAGTGTACACTGCTTAAGTATCACTGACGAGAATAAAATCTAACCAATAGTTATCTGATTCATTTCTATTCATTGTTTGAATGTTCTCATTAATATTTTAAACTTCGGTTGATCAATCTCATTCAGTATGTGTGCTCCCAGTATGGATTGTCTCGATATTACTACTAAGTCTCGAACGTTTTAAGCAGAGATGAATAATGGCATGTTTTCGATCATAAGTATCTTCGAAGCATTGCTCGTACATCCTGCGACACCTGAGTGAGCAATGCTGTTATTAAGAAACAGGTGCTAGGTAAGAATGGCAGATCAATCGATAAAGTAATGAAACTTCGTCAGTTGAGGTGGTTGGGACATGTGTTGCGTACGCCTAATCCTCGACTGCCTTGACGAGGTTTGTTTTGTAGTGTAGGAGTAGGTTGGAAGAAAGTTAGGGGCGGCCTGACCAAAACATGAAAGAAATCCATGAAGTCATTGACAAGTGTACTGAGTCATGTCGATAGTTGTCGACTACCTGGTTGTTGTCCGCGAGATGATAGTAATCGATGGTTAGAGACCTTGAATGACATGGCTCAAAATCGTTTGCAACAGCGCAGGTGCATTCATTCTTTGTGTTCTCTCAAATCCTAATCTTCTGGATTCTTCAACACCTCTAGTTTCGACTCTCTAAACGTATCCCACTGAATCATACTTATTGAATGATATCTTGTATCCTAACTTCGCTGATTACTTCTAATACCTTTACTACCTCTACTACTATTGAATTTGAATTGACAGTTATATCTCTGTTCTGATGTGATGGCTTGTGCAGTTGAATAGATTTCTATTCATTTGTATCGGTTGTTTGGCTTTTCCGATGTCCTAGGTCTAACAATCTCTGTCAGTGGAAGGAGCGTCTTCTGCTTCGAAAACTTGGTCCGTCAGAGCTGGACAAGTATTGCGACTTCATCTTATCGCAGAACACACGAAACCGTTCATTCGACGCTACCGTTTAGTCTCTCTCAGCAAAGTTTTTGGTGATCAGCACTCTCTTTTCAATACTCATTACCACTGCTTAAAACTGGTCATGAATGAGTCCAACGACTTATTGACCCATGTTGGCATTGTCAACCGTGAGTGCGAACGGTTCAAATCGGATCCCATTTCCGTCGCCAATTGTTATCCTCGTCTCTAGGTATGCTTGAAACTATTACCAGTTCACCTTAGTCGATAAACGAGAACGAGACAATGAACCAGCGTCCAGGTAGGCTATTCTGATCCGTTGACCCAAAGGAACTAACGAGAAGTCTTGATATAGCGTAGAAAGTGTATTCTGCAAACACCCAACAAGCACAATGTATGCAAGCACACAAATCACGTCTATTTATACACCACAGAGACGTCCTTGGGAGAGTCACAAAAATAGCACACTAAAATAACACAATAACCAATCACAACAAAGGCTTCTGGATATCTAATATCCCCAACAACATGCTTTCGATCGTACAGCTAACCGACATTCGTCTCTGCTAAAAAAATAATCATCTACGTTTGCCCAAATCATGAAAGTTTATCCATCCATTCTCCTTGTTTTTCAGGTCTACTCCTCTCTGGTATACGTCATCGTTATAAGTGTACTGCTGATAAGGAACCATTGAAGATTCCGCCATCACTTATTTATCATTGTTTAATGAATACTTCGAAATCATGCGAACATTTGTCCTATTTAGATCAAGGTTATGGTTTAATGCAAATTGATGCAGCATTCAACTATTTAAATACTGTATTACATAAATTATATCAACAAAATCAATCAATAACCACCAGTCTATGTACAAATGTCAAGAATATAAATGGTGTAGATCATGTTGATGATAATGAGGATGATGAAACATTGTCAATGTCATTGAATGTGAAAAAGTAAGTTAATATTTATTTGAATGGAATTATATTAGTTATAAATATCGTTATAGTTCAATACAGAAGAATATCTGTCTGCTCCCAGCCATAACTGTTACCTTGTTGTGTTGGTCGGGCTAGCCTATCGTGATGATGCAACGGAGTAGTTATATTGGCTGGAACATATGTTCCTATAGGTTCTACCATGCCAGGCAGATCGATTGGAAATCGATGAGACTAAAAGCAGCTACTCAAGGTCTGAGGGCGAAGTCGTACTGTGGTGTGAGCTACGTATAAGTAGTATATGATGTGAGTGTCAACGTAATGTCTGGCAGCATAATATAGGGGAAGATCAAGAAAGGAAGAGTTAGAAAACAATGGAATTTGTATGAAACGCATGAACAGTGACATTGGATTGATGTTTTGCAACAGGAACAGTCCAGTTCGATAGGATGGACTGATATTTTGCAAATGAACGATTTAGGATATGGTTTTCCGATTTTACTGAGTAACTCTGTAATTTTCGTTCAATACAATTCGGTTGCCCCACCTGTGTTCTCGTTCACTACAGTACCGCTGACTCCAGAGGGGTGTGACAGCAGTAAGGTGTTTCCCTCGGACAACCAGCATCTGCAGCGATGCTGCCATCTCACAAGGAAGGAAGGGTTAGAAAAGGTCGACCCTAAAAGTGTCACACCTCACGGATTTCAGTCTCCGGTACTAAGGCCTTTTAAGCAAGAGTGGAGCTAACACTTCAAAAACGTCTCATGAAAAGGCCGTATGTGACCGGCCTCAAGTAGTTGTGCGTTGGTCTCTGCGGTCACGCTTACTGGTCTCTAAGACCAACACTAATCTACCTTCCTTTTCAGGTTCTGCAAGAAACACCCTTCCATAGTGTGGGCAGCCTGGATGTTACATCCGCCCTCATACCTGTACCAGCACGCGTGACCGAATGGGTCACAACCAAATCCTTCCTACACTTCTACTATCTCTATCACTATGGGATTTGTACTGACAATCGTATCTCAGTGCTAATGTGGTACCGCAACCTGAACGGATGTACTTACGTACGAATTTCTACGTTTTAACTGACTGACTAAATGTCCGTCTGCTAACCAAGCGACGAGTTTATTGTACAGCAGTTTGTTCCGTTCTATTATACGGGAGTATAACAAGGCTAATGAGCATAGAGTATATCAATAGGTTACTAGTATTCGAACATAAGTGTCTTCGAAGCATTAATTGTGTATCTTGGGACCACCGAGTAAGCAACGCTGGTGTTCAGAAAAGATAAAAATGGCAGGCCAGTTGATGAATTACTGAATCTTCATCAGCTGAGGTGGTTGGAACATGTATTACTTATGTCCAACCACCGACTGCCGCTCAACGAGCAATGTTTGGTGTAAGAGTAGTCTGAATGAGACCGTGCTTTTAGATGCGACACTGGCATCATCTGAATTTTCAGGAGTTGAACGTTTAGCTGGAGATTCGTTCGTTGACTTAGAATATGCCGATAACATAGTTCTACGTGGTAGATGGCCATCTATACTTGAAATCTTTTTCTGTGCTAGAAGTACATTTTTGTTACCAGTCTATTATTTAGTTTTCTGAATTCGAGTAATTATACTCAGCAGTTTACTTCTGATGTCCATTTCATCACTATGATTGTCTTACTCAAAATGTAGGTTAATATAACTGAGTGCAATTTTTGACGTGAGATTATCTACTTGTCTATCAATGTCTGTGTGTTGTATCTGTTTGTGTATGTGTGAAATCTCACTAATATATCGAGAATTTCAAAGTATCTGCTATAAAATTTCTATGACTATTTCAACTACTATTATTAATGAATCCGTCATGTTTGTCAAGTAATCAGTGTCAATCATTTGAATAAATTCACAAAATCACATATTGTGAAATAAAGAAATTAAGATTTTCATTTGTAAAGATTGTTGAATTTTATTGAAATGATGAATTGATCAAATGTGCCTACTGGTGACTAGCTTCGTGAGGAGATTCTAGGAAACTGTGATCAGTGGATTTCCACCATGTCGGGTGTAGACGGTTAACTACCGAAGACAATGGGTGTTGGTTGTGCAATGCCTTCCATTGATCGAAATTAGACATTAACACCACTGGATGCCTTTTCAGTGGTCTAGAGCTTAAGCGAAGCTCCTGGGTCCTGTTCCTGTGAAGGGGGGGGTCGTGGATGGACACTGCTGTTGAGTCCTATACTAGGACGAAACAGCTGATATTGAGTGGGATACGAAATATTCACTCTATAAAATAATATTAGTATTATTATTATTTTGATTATTTAAACAGACAAATATTTGTACGAAGGAGCACTTCAATATCTATGCACCACACAAATCAATTACTTTTTGTTTAGACTGTTATGCTGTTCCCGTACCCATCCTGAATTTGGTGGTCTTTTCCTAACGGGCCATTTCATCGAGCTTTTCAAGTAGAGGTCTAATCCACACAGCAATGAAGTCGTGTCAGGATAATGTAGTATAATGACAGGTGATCATAATATGTCATTTTGTTCCATCAGGATATTGAAGCCCTCATGTGCTGCTGTACCATTGATTTGGAATGAGGGTTTTTCAACTCCACTGCCGACCGTACTAGAGCACTTGGGGGGGGCATCTATAACAGATAAGAATAATCAAATTAACTTAGTAACAATACATGGTTAGAGACCTTGAATGACATGGCTCAAAATCGTTCGCAATGGCGCCAGCGCATTAATTATTTGTGTTCTCCCAAATCCTAATCTTCTGGATTCTTCAACCCCTCTAGTTTTGACTTTTTAAACTTTTCTCATTGAATCATACTTCTTGAATAATATCTTCTAATCCTAACCTCTCCGATTACTTTTAATACCCTTACTACCTCTACTACCATTGGATTTGAATTGAGAATTATATCTCTGTGGTGATGTGGTATGGCAACATGAACTGATGTACTTACGTACGAAGTTCTACGTTGCATCTGACTGACTAAATGAGTAACAATACACAGTACTACTGGATAATATTTGCCGATCAACATGCAAAATACAAAATCTGAAAAATTCTTCACAAATCCTTCTGTATTTATGATAATCATTTGTTCAGTACTGAATTAATTTAAGATGCAGGTCGTATAATTCCAATGAAATACTGTGTATATGTGTGTTATAATTGCTGGCCAGTTATTATTACCCCACTATGTGGCTAGTCGAAATCCTACCGATTGACCAAATTCAGATATTTCAGTACGTCCCGCAATAGTGTTTCATAAATCTTCAGTATATCAGAACACAACACCGTTAGATGAAAGTTGTTTATGGTGTCCGAGTACAGAAGAAGGAGATGAGGAGCATAAAACTTTACAGATGATGCATATTTATACAGTTAGGACGACTGTGAATACTAACCAATAGGAAATAACATTGAAAAGTATGTGAACTTGATATTTAGGACGACCTGAACTATTGACCAATAGGAATCGACCAATAGAATTAGACTTGCAAAATAATTTCTTTAGGAGGCAACCCGTTTAAAAAGGCATGTCCAAATGACCTAAACTGCAGCTTCCTTTAAATAGCTTATTAGTCAGTCAGTTAGTCAGAAACGACGTAGAACTTCATACGTATCTACATCAGTTCAAGTTTCCATAACACGTTAACACACAGAGATCGAATTGTCAATTCATATCCCATCGTGGTAGAGATAGTCGAAGTATTAACGGTAATGGAGAAGATTAGTGTTCGAAGATATTATTCAAGAAGTATAATCCAGTCAAAAAAAATTTGAGACGAGAACAATAGAGGTAGGTGATGAGCTATTCAGAAGATTAGAATTTTAGAGCAGACAAAGAATGGATGATGACGTATCTACGCCATTTCAAACTATTTTCAGCCATGTCATTTAAAGCCTCTACCCATCGGTTACACCATTGCCTCATGGATCCAAACCTGGCAGTCTACACCTACTAAAATGACTCACTCCATGCCCAACCCTCCTCCATTATCCGGACTTGGGTTAGGCAATAACTTCAAGAAGGCTACAGGTGAACCTTACCTTGGTATCTAATAATCAAATTACTTTTAATCTTTTAAGAATCTCGATTGATTTAGATGTCTCATGGACTTCAAACAATCTTTTTGATATCCATAATGTCTACAGCAGTCGTCATTGAATAAGTTTCCAATCAGGTCTTCTGTTGACTCATTTACACTAGACTTCATGTGTATTCTTTTATTTATTCATACGATATCATAAATTGATATTCATTCTAGTGTTATGAAGATTGTTGTTTTCCATTGAAGTCATGAAAAGTAGACCTTTGTAGATCGATCAAAGTTTTAGACATCGACACCGTCGGATCGCTGCTCAGTAGTGGTCTGGACGTTAGGCATTCGCGCGCGAGACCCCGCAAGTGAGGGTTTGTAGATGCGCACTTCTGAAGAGTCCTATACTAAAACGAAGCGACCGTCTAATGCTTCTAGGTTTCTAATGGTTGTCTAACAATGATTAATTCATGATATCATAAATTAATTGATCAGAAATCCCAATGCGATTATCATTTATTGTATAGATTTATATTTACTTCAAATACTGTTTATTAAGCTCCTCAAGAAAATTATTACCGATACCTGATCCATGTATAATGTATGGTTGGCATATTCGATTAACTGTTTCTGGACCTGGTTGTACGTTACAAAATCGTGGAATTTGGTTAAGACGTGGTTGGTTATTGAGTCCACGAGCTGTGGTTGGTGAAGCGCCTTTACCGTTGCTACGTTACACCATAAATATGAATATTGAGTTTGACGAGGTTAGTGTTAGTTTCATTTGAATCATTACTGTTTCAAAAGAAAGCAAATAATCTTGAAGATATAACGTCTTCTAATTACCATTTTTATTCATCAGTTTATTACATGTTTTTGAAACCTTTTAATGATAACAATGCTAAAAACAGGAACAACTAGGAAAACAGTTAAGCAGCCATGTAGTAATTGATGTCCACTCTGAGGCAGCTTGGAATGAAAACGGGGTCGGTTTCAAACCCGGACGTGGATGTATAGAACAGATATGCACACTTCGGTATGTCCTAGAACAAAGACATGCTTTCAGACGTCCCACAGTAGTTGTATTCCCTCACTCTGAGACAGCATTTGACTCTGGTGATCGTGAGGTTCTGTGGCAGTGTCTGTCATTGAAAGGTGTACCAAAGAAGTGTACTAACCTTGTACAAGATCACCACTCGAACACTACAGGGTGAGTTAGGGCTTATGGAAAACTGTCATCGGAATTGATTACTTCAAGTTATGTCCGTCAGGGCTGTCTACCCTCTCCATTCATGTTTAACTTTGTCGTAGATATGCTTTTAGAGTTAATATTATCATCGTCTGACTTTTCAGAAGTGGACCTTTTACGCTTACTGACTTAAAGTATGTTGATGACATAGTGGTATTTGATCAAGATGCTGATAAAATGCAGTATCTCCTGACTACCGTAAGAAAAAATGCACACATGTTCGGGATGCGATTCTTCCCGTCGTAATGCAAAATGTTGCTTCAGGATTGGCTTGTATCGGCACCTGAACTAGTGATAGGGAGTGAAGTAGTCGAGCGTGTTGACCGCTTCACGTATCTGAGGAGTCTCAACAGTGCTGACTGACGAAATCTCAGCACGGATACAGAAGGCTCGATTGGCTTTTGCCAACCTGCGTCGCTTATGGCATAGTTGAGAAATCCGTCTTCTAACAAAAAGACGAGCCTACTGCTCTTCAGTTCGCTCTGTCCTACTATACGAATGCGAAACATGGCCGTTAAGGGTAGAGAACTTCCGTGGTTTACTAGTCTTCGATCATCGGTGTCTCCGAAGCACTGCTCGTTTGTCCTGGGACAACCGTATAAGCAATGCTGTCGTTAGGAAACGAGTTCTAGGTAGGGATGACCAATCAATAGATGAAGCATTGAAACTTCATCAGTTCAGGTGGTTTGGACATGCGTTACGTATGCCTAACCACCGACTGCCTCGATGACCTATGTATTGCAGTGTAGGAGTAGGTTGAATGAAAGTTAGGGTCGGCCTGACCATAACATGGCAGAAATCCATGAAGTCACTGACAAGTGGACTCAGTCATGTTGGTAGATGAAGGCAACCTGGTTTGGGTCCACGAGACGGAAGTCACCAATGGTTAGAGACCTTGAATGACATGACTCAGAATCGTTTGCAATGGCGCAGGTGCATCCATTCTTTGTGTTCTCTCTAATTATAACCTCCTGAATTCCTCATAATCTGGATCTTTCTCCTTCTAAATTTATCCTCCTGAATTATACTTTTCGAATCATATCTTTGCTCCATAATCTTCTCTATACTGCTAATACTTCTACTATCGCTATCACTCTTTGATTTGAACTGACAGTTACGTCTCTGTGCTGATGTGGTATGGCAACCTGAACTGATGTACTTACGTACGAAGTTCTGTGTTGTATCTGTCTGTCTGTCTGTCTGTCTCACCTTAGTCGGAAAACAAGAGCGCGGATTGAGGATCCAGTGACACGACATACTACTCCAATCCGATTGTCCCAAACCCCCCATTGAGTGTAAAAGAAGATTTGATTTAAAGTAGAACCAACCAACAGAATTAAACTTAAAAAAATAATTCTCTTAGTATATTTAATGAATAATATCCTAACAATTTTCCTTTGCTTTCACAAATCACTCTATTTTACAGTATGTACCGATTAATATTCGACAAAATATAGAATTACATTTAAGTACGGAAATAATTTCAGATTTCAATAAATTCGCCAATTCTAATGGTTGGTTACAAATTGCCCCACTCATAACTATTACCAATACATCAAGACTGATTCAGTTTGTGATCGATCCGAATAGATTTAATCAATTATTGTATGAAAAAGTGAAAGAAGACCTTTCTGATCATCTAGTCAATGATCATCATCATCATCAGCATCATCATAACACACAACACCCTATCGAAGAACACCATGATATATCTTCATTATCAGAGGATCAACTACAATCAGACGTATGTACAGACCACCGCCGCCAACAACCACAACAACAGTCACAAAGTCAATATCATTTGCAACAAAATGAATTAACCAATTTCTGTTGGCCATCATCAAAGATCAATGCTTCCATGAAACATCAGTTTAATGCAATGCCAATTCATAAATCTCAAGAACCATATGTGAGTATAATTCAATTCAATGCTATAAATTATCCAGAATTACACTGTTTGGCAAATTTACCTATCATTATACAAATTCCATATAAGTAAGTAATAGATTATTTTTTTGTAAATTTATCTCCTATATATGTTAATCAATTTGTAAATATTTGGTTTTTTTTGCAAATACCTCCTCGTGGTCTTGCCAGGCAACGTGGCGTTGTTTACAGCGCTGCGGCTAAAAGCCGTTCCGAACGCTTAGGATACTGTGTCTAGCATGGTCCAGAATAATGGTACGTGTTCATGCTCACAAGGCTGTGGATGCGGTTAACCACTCTGGAGGATTAGGACTTAACGTCTCTTAGTCTAAATCTCGTCCTTCGAGTGTAGGTAAATTCCGATAATGGTTTGAGAACTTGTCCTCTATCATTCCCAAGTAGCAAATACCTTGAAAGGGATGTAGCTTTCCAGGATGATTAAAGGCGGCCCTAGACGTTCTGTTTGGGGAAGCAGCCGTAGACATCCTGGATTATTGACACTGATTCCATGTGGTTATTCTGAACACTCTGGATCTCGGCGTATTGTGTAAACTGGCGTCAAGGCCCCTTAAACGAGGGTCTCGAGTTGGGTTAAGTGATCCGGTGCTAAAGGGTACTGGACGCCAATGATATCTGTCCGTTTTTGTAGGATTAACCCAACTTAGCAGAGTGCTTGCACTTGGTTGAATCCATGATATCTTCCCCATGGGAGTGTGTACGTTCCGGCTGATCTTGTAGGACAAACCCGATCTTTAGCTTCATGTGGGGTCTGAGGGCTCCGGTCGATTGTATCAGCGCAAGGAAGTTGGAATGGCTGTTCGTTAGTGCACTGCTGGGTGGCTCGGTAATCCGTTCAGGGTTCCAGGTCCAGCTGGATAAGCCAGCCTTGCTGCCCATGCTGATTGGCGATTTAGGGTAGTGGATTGGTGGAGGGATCTTATTGATTCATAAGTGCCTGAACGAGGGCCACTGTTCGTGTGCGTGCTTTTTGGACGTCCGACCTGCTTGCAGGCCAAACTGGACAACATGTATGTTCCCGATTGGGGTAGGAGTGATCACTAAACGGCTAATGTGAAAGTCCTTGTGTTGCCTAAAAAAGCAACGATGTACATGTGCAGCGGGCTTGTCGGTTAACCAAGTATATTGGTCAAGTTTTGGCTTAACTTACTTACGCCTGTTACCCCTGGTGGAGTATAGCCCGCCGACCAGCAATATGTGCTTTAATCTATCTCGTTTCCTTTATCCTTAAAGATTCCAAGTTAAAGTTTGCTTGCTCATTGCTTTTTGTCATGTGTGTCCATTACGCCTTCAGCATGTATTTAGTGATTTCTTCCTCAGTTAGAATCCGGTGTCCGACCGACGGATCCACAACTTCCTCAATTTTTGCAGAGATCAAAATAACTGTTTATAAATGAGTTAGAGACTTGGACGAACGTTTAAACATAACAATCTGTTTAATTCGCTCCTGGACATCATTGTTTTCATAAGTTACATGATATGTGCTTACTTTTCATTCGCTTAGATTCAACCTACAACGCAATGATTTTGAATTGTAATGAGTTGGTTACTGCTTCGAGCCATTAATGGAACTCAAGTAACCATACAAGTTCTATGTGATCTTACTCAGTTAGGCCCGTTAACCACAATTGAGCATAAGCCGCTAATCAGTATCCTCCAACCTACTCTGTCCTGCACTTCCCTTTCCAGTTCTGTCCAATTTTTGTTCATTCTTCTTATGTCTGTCTCCATTTCTCGACGTAATGTGTTCCTTGGCCTTCCTCTTTTCCTTTGTCCTTGAGGATTCCATATGAGGGCTTGTCTTGTGACGCATTTGGGTGCTTCCCTTATTGTGTATCCTATCCACTTCCAGTGCTTCTTCTTAATTTCTTACTTCATTCTAATCTGGTTTGTTATCTCCCACAGTAGGTTGTTGCTGACAGTGTCTGGCCAACGGATCCAAATTATTTTGCGTAGACAACCGTTAATGAATATTTGTATCTTCTGGATGATGGCTTTCGTAGTTTTCCAAGTTTGCGCCCCATACAGTGTAACTGTTTTGACATTTGGTGTTTGCTGATAGTTGTCTTGAGTTCTAGATGTTGTTCACTTGTTCACCCAGTCTTGAAGCAACATTTTGCATTTCGAGGGTGAGAACCGCATCCCGAACATGCTCGCATTGTTGCTTATGGTAGTCAAAAGACTCTGCATTTTGTCAGCGTCTTCACCGAATAGAACTATATCATCGGCATAGTCTAGGTCAGTAAGCGATTTTCCTGGTAGAAGGTCAACCTCTGAAAAATCTGACGAGCTTAATGTTAACTCTAAGAGGATGTCTACGACAAAGTTAAACATGAATGGAGAGAGTGGACAGCCCTGACGGACACCACTTGAAGTAAAGAATTCCGGTGACAGTTCGCCATAAGCTCTCACTCGACCAGTGGTGTTCGAGTAGAGAGCTTGTATAAGGTTAACGTACTTCTTAAACCTTACAAATATATTCTTTGAAACGGTGAAAAACAGAATGAATTCTTGTTAAGGCAATCTAATTAAGCGTTTTTGAACATACTACTATTTTTATGTGTACAGCTGTGTAGGTGGTTCAGTTTCATTGTAAACTCCTGCCGACCCTAGTTGAACAACTACTGAATCATACTTCTTGAATAATATCGTCAAACTCTAATCTCCTTCATTACCGCCAATACTTCTACTATCTCCACCACTATGGGATTTGAACTGACAATTGCGTCTCTGTGCTAATGTGATATGGTGTGATGTGCAAGGTATCACTAGTTTCGTGACGGTTGGTATCCAACGTGTTCTTAGGCTTCGTAATTAGCTCGTCCAGACAATCGTTACTAAATAGCGTCTGACGGTTTATAAATCAGAAGGTGAACTCGAAGTGTTGAATACGTTTATTTTGGCACACCAAAAATCGATCAGCAGACTATAAGCACCCAAAGATAAAATCGTCATGCGAGCGCCGGTAAGCAAGCAAGTGAGCGAATTGGCGAATGAACGGATAAAGCGAAGGGGAGAAGGCTAGCGAGCCAACTCCGAAAGATAAAGCATGACTAAGAATTTATAGTCAGACAAAAATAAGACAGACATGTAGCAAGCGAGATAGGCATGCACACACATGAATGAAAGCGATGAATGCTTGACAAAGTCAAAAGACAAATGGGACAAGTCATGTGAGCTAGACATTGAATGACTCACTACAATGACAACCTGAACTGATGTACTTATGTACGAAGTTCCACGTTGTAACTGACTGACTAAAAGCACTAATCGTCCATCTTGTAGTCGGATGGAACTTAGCTGCAAGCGTACCAAGTGACGAACATAACAGTACTTATTTCTTTCATTTTCAATTTCATTTGTTCATTCTTTTCATAGTTTCTTCATTGTCGCTGTTGTTTTCTCTTCTGTTTATTTATTTACAGATTGGATAGAAATTGTTGTTTAGAACAACCACGTTTCTTGTTCTCCGATCGATTTGATGTTGACAATAAAGTAAGAAGATGGTTTATTGAAGTACCGCATGGAGCTACTGCTGGTGGTAAGTTGTAAAAAACATTTTTCTGACTTGGTCGTTATTTTGTGATTGTCATTTCCTTTTTTGTGTAGATATTAATATAATACTTTTGACATGACTTGTTCAGTAATAGGTTCAAGTTAGTGAGATAAAAATACGCAGCCTGGAGCCCTTCTGAGGCTGCTGTCGGCCACAAGCCTGGATATCTGATTAGTGTGAACAGAATATAAAGTTTGTAAAACAAAATACTTGACGGCCCATTTCGGTTTAGTCTGGAACTCTAACTTAAAGCGATTCACGATACGAATGAGCTCCATTGGTCATGGTCTCTTAATAGAATTCAGAAAATTCCCTCACGATATTCACCAGTTCAACACTGTTGGCTATAAAGCAATTATTCACCGAAAACAATGGCTTGTAGTCATGCAATATCATGGATTGATTCAAGTTAAATGTCAACTGTGTTGGATGTTGGATCATGATATGATCGATTGGTTAAATGTTAACACGTCAGTCTGAAGGTTCACGGTTCGATTCTCCTTTGCGACGTCGTGAATGCGCATTGCTGATGAGTCCCATTGTAGGATGACACAACCTACCAGTACTTCCAAGTTTCCAGTCGTGACCTAACAATCTTCACAGCTGTAAAATTGACAATTGTTTATATTTATATTTGAATGGAGATTATAATATCTCACTGGCTCATTTCTTATTCCTGTTGTTATGTAACTAGTTGTAACAATTAATCGACTCAGTAATTTAGTGTTATTTTCAGTTAGAGTTTTGGGGATTTGTGTTTTTACACATTTGGAATCATCAATCAATCATTGTTAGACCACCATTGAAAATCCGGAGGCACTGGACGGCCGTCTCGTCCTAGTATTGGACTCATCAGCAGTGTGCATCCACGACTCGTGTACCGTGCAGGATTCGAACCCGGAACCTTCGGTCTTGTGCGCGAACGCCTAACCATCGGACCACTGGGCCGGCATCCAACGGTGTTAATGTCTAACTCTGATTGATCAAGGGATTTTGCGTGACCTCACCCATTTGTCTTAGGTAGTTACTGCCTACTCCCGACAGGGTTGAACTCCATTGGTCACGTCATCTCACTAGAACTCAGAGAATTTCCTCACGAATTTAGTGTTAGTTTTAAATAGTATATCCGTTGAGTTACTAACTGGTTCAATCAATCAGCTACAATGTAGAACTTGGTACGTACTTACATGAGGTCAAGTCGCTATACTACATCAACAGAGAGAGATTGAATTCGTAATTTAAATTCCATAGTAGTATAGTTTAGTTGCAGTACTAGTGGTTATGGAAAGTATTAAGAATCGAATATATGATTCCAGAAGTATAATCCAGTGAAATAAATTTTTAAAAGAAGAAAGAATAAGGTGATAAGGAATTCAGAAGATTACAATATGAGCGAACACATAGAATGGATGACATATCTGCGCCATTAAAAAGGATTCTGAACCATGTCATTCAAAGTCCCTAACCATCGGTAACTGTTGTCTCGTGGATCTCAACCAAGTAGTCTACACTTACTCTCATTTAGTAGTCGATAACTTCATGGATTTGTGCCATCTATTGGTCTAGCCTTTCCTAGCTTTCTCCCAGCCTACCTCTACCTACACCAGACATAATCGCACGTCTAGACAGTCTGTCGTTAGGTATACACAAGACATGTCCCAACCACCTCAACTGATGAACATTTTCTTCATCTATTGATCCGCCATCCTTACCTAGTTTCCTTGTTCCTAACAACAACAATGCTTACTCAATGGTCCCAAGATATTCGAGCAATGCTTCGACAACACCTATGATCGAATACTAGTAACTTACGAGTATCCTCTACTCTTAGTGGTTATGTTTTACACACGGATGGAGAACACTGCTGCGTCCTCGTCCATAAGTTGCCAGACAGAGATCTCGCATCCGCCAAGTTAGCAAAAGTCAGTTGAGCCTTCCATATCGATGCTGAGATTTCATAAGACTGTATGAATGATTTTAAACGATGATTCTAAAGAATTTGCTTGAACTTAATGTTTCAGGATTAAGCGTTTGACTGACTTTTATAGTGTTAGGATATTCATCTAATATCTTAAGAGAATTGTTGGTCAATTCCTATTGGTTAACTCTAACTGGTCAATTTTATGGTCCTCCTAGATATCAATGTCACGTACTCCAATGTTGTTTCTTATTAATCATCCTGAATTTCATTGTCACTTCAAATGTTGTTTCCTATCGGTCATCTTAACTGTCAATGTCACAGACTTCGATTATGTTTCTTATTCGACCTAATTGTATAAATACGCATTAGTTGTAAAGTTTTATGACCAGAACCCGGTCCCGGATCCTTAGTGTGTGACCTTGGTCCTCTTCTGGACTCGGACCTCATACTTTCCGAATGCTTGTAGAATACTTGTTCAAATCAAGTCTTCTTCTTTTTATTCAATGGGGGTTAGGGACATTCGGATTAGAGTAGCATGTCGTGTTGCCGGATCCTCGATCCTCTCTCTCGTTTTTCGACTAGGTAAACTTGTAATAGTTCAAGTATATCAAGTTGACGTGTTTACGTGCACGCGTAACATGTAGACATTTAGATAACGAGGCAGGGTAATTTTCGGGGATACACTTCGAAAAATATTGCTTTGTTCAACTAAGATGATCACGTATATACACACTATACATTCATAGTTCAAAACGAATTGATAATAAATATTTCTTCATTTCACTTGTACTTTTAATTAAACTGTTTATTGTTTCATTTTCCCTATTATTTCTTTCTGTAATTTTCAGTTTTACGTTTAGCTCGGTTAGATGATGAAGGTGATAAGTCGTGTGAATTCACTATTACGATCAATTCGCCATGTATTGGTATGGAGTTAGATAGTCAAGAAATTCGATGGACATCTATTGAATTGAATAAATGCGGTCAAACAAAATCAACTATAAAACGTGCGTGCGGTGTTTTATATGTTTAAATTAGTTTTGTTGATGTTCAGTATATACATATATGTGTTGCTTTTTCTGCGCTTTTCAACATTTTTATATGTTGATTTAATTGGTACACACATATCTGTGACATGCCTCACCTTGATGTGATAGGGAGTGAAGTAGTCGAGCGTGTTGACCGCTTCACTTATCTGGGGAGTCTCATCTATGCTGATAGCCTGGTGACTGACCAAATCTCAGCACGGATACAGAAGGCTCGATTGGCTTTTGCCAACCTGTGTCACTTATGGCTCAGGCGAGATATCCGTTTACTAACCAAAGGACGAGTATTCTGTGCAGCAGTTCGCTTCGTCCTATTGTACGGATGCTAGACTTGGCCGTTAAGAGTAGAGGACTTTCGTAGGCTACTAGTCTTCGATCATCGATGTCTCCGAAACATTTTTCGTGTATCATGGGACAACCGAGTAAGCAATGCTGTCATTAGGAAACGACTTCTAGGTAGGGATGGCAAACCAATAGGTGAAGTAGTGGAACTTCATCAGTTGAGGTGGTTGGGACATGTGTTACGTATGCCTAACCACAGACTGCCTCGACGAGCAATGTTTTGCAGTGTAGGAGTAGGTTGAAAGAAAGCTAGGGGCGGCTAAACCAAAACATTGCAGAAATCCATGAAGTCACTGACGAATAGACTGAACCATGTTGGTAGATGTAGGCTATCTGGTTGGGGTCTGCGAGACGATAGTCACCGATGGTTAGAGACCTTGAACGACATGACTCAGAATCGTTTGCAACGGCGCAGGTGCATCCACTCTTTGTGTGATTTTTAATTCTAACCCTCTGAATTCCTCACAATCTCTATCTTTCCCTTTCTAAATTTATCCCACTGAAATATACTTCTCGAATCATATCTTTGCTCCATAATCTTCTCCATTACTGCTAATACTTCTATTATTGCTATCACTGTTGGATTTGAACTGACATTTGCGTCTCTGTGCTGATGTGGTACGGCAACCTGAACTGATGTACTTACGTACGAAGTTCTGCGTTGTATCTGTCTGTCTGTCTGTCTGTCCTCACCTTGATGATAATGGACTGTTTCTTGTGGAAGTGTAGTTTTTATTTTGGACGTTATATTTTGCAAGTTCTCAATTGTCTTTAATTGCCTTTATCATCGCGATATATAAATTGATTTTTCGCTACAGCAACATTTTCATTGTAAATGGTTTGGAATAATGCCAAATTTTTAACAATGAAAATTCTAGCGAAAATAACACTGCAATATGTAATACTTACTCATTAACTGAACAAAGAAATGATACATAGTGCTGGCTAGTTATTATTTTTAAAGTTCGTGATCATTGAGGACGTTGTGGATCAGTTGAAACTATTCGAAACATATGTTTCTGTAACTTCTTGTTCTAGTGAAGATTAATTTAAATTTTGAAAATAGTTTTTTATTGAAATCTTACATTAGGGAGTACTTTTGAAAACTCCGCCTGGATCTCCTCTATGGTTACTGCAGGTTGCAAGCACGGATAAAGGAGAAGAGGGTTGGGCATGGGGTTGGCAGCCCCATCCTATGAAAAAAAACTAACTCGCTGAAAAGAAACGCTGATTAGAAAAAATAATCCAATCTAGGCAACATTAGTCATAAATTGTTTTGAACTTAGAGAAAGCTGATTTCATTTAATGTGTTGTATAATGAAGTGATGTCATTCCTCGTAGTTAAATCTTTTGCACTCTATTTGTCAATTATTTTATCAATTTTCTTTCCCATCAAATAGGCATGAAGTTAGAAACAGATAAATAATGCTTGTAGCTTTACATATTAAAATCTGAAGTCAGGATAACTGGAAACATCATTGTTTATTCTTAATTACTTTCGCCGGCCGCTGACCACCAGCATTCCTCAACCTGCTCTGTCCTGGACCTTCTTTTGTAGTTCCACCCAGTTGTTGTTCATTCTTATCATATCTGTTTCCGTTTCTCGACATAATGTGTTCTTTGGTCTCCTTGTTTTTCCGTTGCCCTTGAGGATTCTAGGTGACGGCGGCTTGTCTTGTGATGGAGTTGGGTGCTTTCCTCCTCAATGTGTTTTCCAATCCACTTCCAGCTTACTTACTTACTTACGCCTGTTACCCACAATGGAGCATAGGCCGCCCACCAGTCTTCTCCAACCAACTCTGTCCTGGGCTTCCCTCTCCAGTTCTGTCCAATGTTTGTTCATTACTCTCATATCTTTCTCTATTTCTCAGCGTAATGTGTTCCTTGGCCTTCCTCTTTTCCTTTTGCCTTGAGGGTTCCATGTGAGGGCTTGTCTTTTGTCGCAGTTAGGTGCTTTTCGTAATGTGTGTCCTATCCACTTCCACCGCTTCTTCCTGATTTCCTTCTCCACTGGAATATGGTTTGTTCTCTCCTACAGCAGGTTGTTGTTGATAGTATCTGTTGTCCAGTGGATCCAAAGTATTTTGCGTAGATAACTGTTAATAAATACTTGTATCTTCTGGATGATGACGTTTTTAGTTCTTCAAGCTTCCGCTCCATACGGCAGAACTGTCTTGACATTTTTATTGAAAACTGTGACTTTGGTGTTGGTTGATGATAGTTGTTTTACGTTGCAGATATTGTTCAATTATAGAAATATTGCCCTTGCTTTGTCGATCCGTTCCACTTCAGTTCATTCGTATGCCGGTGATTGAATTCAGAAAATAATCTTGTTAACTTTAATAGTGACATTTGAAAAAAAGAAATCTATTAACTTCCTGTGCTTTCCTCTCTCACTCTTTCGCTGTCTATCTATCTGCCTGCCGCCGCGTCCCAGCAGCGGGAACTAGTAGACGCTACACGTTGGATAGATGCCGTACCCATTCCAGAACAATGACCGAAGTGGTAATCCGGCATACTGTAGGGCGTCACGGAATACGGTAGGTGATATTAACTGACCAGGGTCCCTGTTTTGAAAGTGACGACAGCTTAATGAAAGGGGGGACGAGTGTGATGCGAGCTTCTTATAAGTATTATATGACGTGAGTGTCAACGTTATGTCTGGCAACAGAAGATGGGGGAAGATCAAGAAAGGAAGAGTTAGAACACAATGGAATTTGTATGAAACGCATGAATAGTGACATGGGATTGATGTTTTGCAACAGGAACAGTCCAGTTCGATTTGATGAACTGATATTTTGCAAATGAACGATTTACGATATGGTGTTCCAATTTTACTGAGTAACAATCCGGTTGCCCCACCTGTGTTCTCCTTTCCTGGATGTACTAATCACCAAAAAAATCATCTCAATATCTATCTATTTATCGCTGTGTTTTTATTTCATTTATTTTTTTTTAATAGGCAGTAATAAATGCGGATCCACATTATTAAGTTCAGATGATTTCGATTGTGCATCACAATTTGGATTTCCTATTAAATGGGAAACAGATTGTATAGAATTAACTATCGCACAAAGCTGGGGCTTAGAAATGCCAGCTATTGTAATTGGTGAATTGTATTTCCGTGGTCTGGAACCAAGCTCCAAAAATATTGTATTGGTAAGTTTACTGTTGCCTAGCTAATTTGATTAAGGTACTTGATCATATGTGTGATACACTTGACTGTTCAGTCAAGAACAAGAGTTTATTCGCACAAATCGAATGCATTTAGCAAGTTAGTTTTAAGGTAAGATGATAAATTGTCGTCTGAACATCATTATTGATGAGCAAGTTGGATTTGATTCAGATATGAAGGAACGGATTGGCGAAGAAAGGGTAGCATTTCTACAACTGAACAACATCTGGAACGAGAAACAACTATCAACAAGCACTAACGTCTGAATTTTCAATACAGATGTCAAGACAGTTCTAATGTATGAGGTGGAAACTCGCAGAACGACGAAAGCCACCATCCAGAAGATATAAGTTTTGATTAATAGTTATTTACGCAAAATACTTCGGATCCATTGACCAGACACTATCGGTAATAACCTACAATGTCAGAGGACTAACCAGATTCCAGCGAAGAAAGAAATCAGGAAGAAGCGGTGGAAGTGGATAGGACGCACATTGCGGAAAGCACCGAACTGAGTCACAAGACAAGTCGTCATCTAGAATCCTCAAGGTCAAAGGAAGTGAGGAAGACCAAAGAATAGAATACGCCAAGAAATGGAGACAGATATAAGAAGAATAAACAACAATTGGATAGAACTGGGAAGGAAGACCCAGGAAAGAGTAGGTTGGACGATGCTGGTTGGTGGCCTATACTCCATTAGGGGTAACAGGCGTAAGTAAGCAAGTAAGCTGTAGGCCGCTCATCTTCCAAACATTTGAAACCTACCTGTTAGGTCCTAATCTTTAAAAACTGTGTCCGAATGTAAAATCATTTCAATACAAAGGCACAATTGAACATAAACAGTTGCCCTGTCTATGCATCGACCACTAAAACTTCAATCATGTAACAAATCTCCTTCACCATTTTAATTGGGAATTTAGACAATTAAACCCCATTTCTAAAGTTGTCACCAAATCAATAGCATATTTTATACAAATATTCGTCGTTATTGAAACAAATGTGTTTACAGAAACTGGATACCCAGTAAAGTATATATAGAAGGTATATTTCATGAAAATTATCTTGAAATTTGAGATTATGTCAATGTTTCATCCAAAAACACTTGTCTAGACTTCTTCAGTATAACACTAATCAAAATGATCAAAAACTACAATAATCTATAATAGCCATATCAAATCTCCATATAAATCGTTAATATATTTTCAAGCGTAAATCGTTTGTTACAAACGATCAGTAGGGAACTATTGGAAACCATGAAGTATTCGACAACTTGAATACTATCACAAGTTCATCTTACTCAGTAAACGGAACGAAAGCAATGACTCAGTGACACAACAGGCTATTCCAATCCGTTTATCGCAGGTCCCGCTATCTAGATCAAGAAGTCTTGGAAAGAGAGAAGAGAATGTATGCTACAAGGACCCAGGAAATACAAGGTGGCTAAGCACATAAATCATGCTTATTTATACAATGATATAAGCGCCCTTGGGAGAGCCCTTAAAATAGCGTACTAAAATAATCCATCAACCAATTGCAGTCAAGTGTTCTTTGAGGGAGAAGTTTAGGCTGAAGGTCAACTGGCGCAAAAACATACAAACTCAAAATTTCAGAAGAAAATTACAAAATCAGGACCTTTCCAAGTGTGTTCTAAGGATCTAACGTCCCCAACACTTTAGTATTCTATTTTTCAACAGTGTACGTTCATATCTTCATTTTGGATCAGACACAGACCTCTTTGAATATCCGGTTGCTTACTTACCTACTTACCTATAGCTGTTATCCTTGTCGGTGCATAGGCCACCGACCATGATTTTCCTACCTACTCTACCCTGAACCTTCTTCTTTTTCAATCCCACCTGATTGCTGTTCATTATTTTCATGTCTGCTTCTGATTCTCTCCGTAATATGTTCTTTGGTCTTCCTCTTTACCTTTGACCTTGAGGACTTCAAGTGAGAGCTTGTCTTGTCATGCAATTGGAACTATTACCAATTGATTTGTCGATTTTCATCAAGTTTTACTGATCGTTTTTTGTTAAAATTACATTTCTTTTTTTTTCAGAATACAAGTGATCGTTACTGTCGTATTGGTTTACGTTCTAATTTTATGAATGAATCTATACAACCTGATATATGGTTAACTCATTGGTGTTTACCAGTCAAGTAAGAAATAATGAATATTGAACAACGTGTTTTTTTCTTGGTTATTTTACTAGTTTGTCTTTCATATTGATCATTTGTGTCCAATGAAATCATTTTTTGTAGTCATAAAAACCACATCATTATCTCATCATCATCTCTATAAAAACACTAAGTAGGTGTGACAGTTGTTAGCCGGACAATATCAGCAAAAAACCTACTACGGGAAAGAAAAAATTTCGACTCCTAGCAGAGGATGGAATCAGGGACAAGGGCTGAAAGTGGATTGGACACACACACTGAGGAAAGCATCTAACTGTGTCACATGACAAGCTCTTACTTGGAGTCCTCAATGCCAAAAGGAAAAGAGGAAGACCAAGGAAGTACATCATGGCGAGGATCGGAAACAGACATGAGAAAAATGAACAGCGATCAGACACAACTAGAAACGAAGGCCCAGGACAGAGAAAGTTTGAGAATGCTGGTCAGCGGCTTATGCCTCTGTTCGGGGTAACAGGCGTAAGTAAACAACTGTGATAGTGTGATTGTTTTCCCATCCCAAATACCATTGAATCTACAGAGCTGAAGCTATTCTTCTTACCTTGTTACCTCACACCAGAATCTTGTTCACAAGTACATTTCTTGAATTCTGTCCGTTCACAGTTATCTGAACAAATGAATTAACAGTTTTAAAGAAATATTTACAACAAGCGATTGTAAGCATTTAATTTCCTCCATCAACACAGAATATCGATCGTCACCATGGATTTTTGTTATACCTGCATTATTTAAGATGCAAATTCGTATCAGTGAATGGAATATATAACCAGTGACACAACAATGACACATGCTAAGATATTCATTCATTCCTCTGCACCCAGCCTAGCTAACTACACAAAGAACACTATAGCGTAGAAGCTAACCGAAGCGAAATAAAGAAGGCGAATGAGCCGACTGAATGCGATAAGACCATGTCTAAATATATATAATCAGGCAAAAATAAACTGAACATATGATAATTGGGGCTAGTAATCTACAACTAAACTTATGTGCGAATAATCGACAATATCGTAGGGCATGTTGATAAATTACTGAGGGTAGATTAATTAATTTATCTAAATGCTGAGACAAGCCTTGTAAGCTCGACATATCAGTACACACACACGCACACACACAACAAAGACCCTTATACATTGTATTTCAAAGAAGTCTTGACCGTGTGACTAGTTAGAGCACAACATAGATGATAAGCGAACGAAACTGTTCTCAATTAGATCTTCATCAAGCTTTACTCTAATATACATGTGTGGGGTTCATTTATCTGCGTGTTCGGATAGCGCCTGATGGTTTATAAATCAGAAGGCGAATTCGAAGTAATGAATACGTTTATATTTTGGACACACCACATAGCGAAGTTGAAAAGCAGCGAAAGAATGAGCGAAGGAAGCGAACGAATAGGCGAAGCGCATTGGAGAAGGCTAATGAGCCAGCTCAAAGAAATAGAGCATGACTAAGAATATATAGTCAGACAAATATAAGACAGACGACATGCAACAAGCGAAATTGGCACACATATGAATAAAAGCGACGAATGATTGACAAGGTCAAATGACACGTCATGTGAGCTCGTACAAACCAGACAAGAATAAGAACGAATGGGTACATATAAATTGTTGCAATACAAGTGGCTTGTGGTTAAATAAATTAATCGAAAGGGCTTAACCGAGTTAGATGTAAGCGAACTGGAATATACGTGGAGGCACTACACACATGAATATTTATGTATGAAAATGTGAAACCAATCAAGGCAATTTATGCGTCAATAATTACAGTGAAATCGAAATTACGTCACTACTACTACACACCATAGGTAAAAGTACAGGTTGACACATTAGGAAGATTAAGTAAGTATTCTCGCCATTTCCATATAAAAACATCTTTACTAACACTTTTCACGTATTTTTTTATTTTTATTGTTTCATTGTTTTTTTTCAGGCCGTATGATTCGAAGATTTTTTATTTAGGTCATGGAAAGAATGAATTACTTCTTAATGATTGTGGTTCCTATGCACTACGTTTAATGTATCGGTTTAGTTGTGTACGTTTTTGTTTTCAAACTGTTATACGATTTATACATAGATAATGAATTTAAATAATGTGTATGCTGTTCAATATTTGTCGTCCTTGTTCAACACCTTTAACTGTGTTCGTTCAAGTAACGAAATCATGTGACATTGAACACATAACACAGCGTTGTGATATAGTGTAATGGGTAGCCATTTGTAGAGAGGTGGTGATGGGAGGTGGCTGGTGAATTGAGTGAATGTCACACCCCCCCCGACGCATGTCTAAATAGAGTAAGCTGCAAGTTGGCTCTGTCAACAGTGGCCATGATGCCAACGTTGCTAAAAATCGGCTTACTCCTTTATGCTATCGGTTTTTGGTTTAGACATCCAGGGAGTATCTCCTAAGCCAGTGCATAAATTCATTAGTTTGTGTAGAGTGCATAATTATGTATATGCCACTTTGCACCAATGATCTTTCTCTCTGTTAAATTTACATCACTGAATAATGAATAGTCTATGAATAATGTCCTCGAACTGTAATCTCTCTGATTACTGCTCATACTTTTCTACCACATCTCTCATTATGAAATTTGAATTGACAATTACATCTCTGTGCTAATGCGGTATCAAGCTCGTTCGGGATGCGGTTACCACCCTCGAAATGCAAAATGTTGCTTCAAGATTGGGTTGCATCGGCACCTGAACTAGTGATAGGGAGTGAAGTAGTCGAACGTGTAGACCGCTTCACTTATCTCGGGAGTCTCATCAGTGCGCATGGCCTGGTGACTGACGAAATCTTAGCACGGATACACAAGGCTCGATTGGCTTTTGTCAACCTGCGTCTCTTATGGTGTAGGTGAGATATCCGTTCGCTAACTAAAGGACGAGTGTAATGCGCAGTAGTTCGCTTCGTCCTACTTAATGGGAGTGAAACATGGCCAGTCAGAGTACAAGATATTCGTCAGTTATTGGTTTTCGATCATAGGCGTCTTTGAAGCATTGCTCGTATATCGTGGGACACCCGAGTGAGCAACGCTGTTATTAGGAATCGGGTGCTAGGTAAGAATGGCAGATCAATCGATGAAGTGGTGAAACTTCATCAGTTGAGGTGGTTGGGACATGTGTTGCGTATGCCTAACCACCGACTGCCTCGACGAGCTTTGTTTTGTAGTGTAGGAATAGGTTGGAAGAAAGCTAGAGGCGGCCAAACCAAAACATGGCAGAAATCCATGAAGTCATTGACAAGTGGACTGAGTGATGTCGGTTGTTGTCGACTACCTGATCGGGGTCCGCGAGATGATAATAATCGATGGTTAGATACCCTGAATGACACGGCTCAAAATCGTTTGCAATGACGCCGGTGCATTTATTCTTTGTGTTCTCTCAAATCCTAATCTTCTGGATTCTTCAACCTCTCTAGTTTTGACTTTCTAAACTTTTCTCACTGAATCATATTTCTTGAATAATATCTTCTAATCCTAACCTCTCCGATTACTTCCAATACCCTTACTACCTCTACTACTATTGGATTTGAATTGACAATTATATCTCTGTGCTGATATGGTATGGCGGTATGAACTGATGTACTTACGTACGCAGTTCTACGTTGCATCTTACTGACTGACTGACTTCATATTTTGAACTTTGATCATGAAAAAAAACACTATAATTTAATTTAATATCGGTTGTTGATTTTCTGACTACAAATGATATTCTTTGTGTCTTGGCATTAAAACTTTGACATGTCTAAGATTATCAGATATCTTTGTTTGAATACTGAATTACTACTAATATTTTGTCTGGTTAGAAAATAAAAATCATTTAGGTTATCGGGATTCATTAAAATCAAGAATTAATCATTGTTAGTTCACTATTAGAAACCTGAAAGCACTGAATGGCCATTTCTTCCTAGTATTGGGGCTCATCAGCGAGCAGTACAGGAATCGAAACCACGGCCTTCGTTGATGCGCGCGCGGACGCCTAACCCTTAGATCACTGAGCCGGTGTTCATGTTTGACTTTGATCAATCTACGGTCTCGCGCAGCTAGAATTCGTCACACAGATTGAACATGTGGTCCATATACTCATTTAGCGTACACTGGACTGAACTCGTCATCTAGATTAATTAACCTGTCATATTCGAGAGTTACTGTTCACCCTGGAACTCGTATACGGTAGCTTTCAGCTTTATTTTTGTTATGTTCGTCAGTAGGTATGCTTGAAGCTATTACGAGTTTACCTTAGTCGATAAACTCGAACGAGACAATGAACCAGCGTCCAGATAGGCTACCTTGAATCCCAAACTGTAAAACAGAAGTCTTGATAAGCGTAGAAAGTATATTCTACAAACATCCAGCAAGCACAATACAATCAAGCACACAAATCTTGTTTATTTATACATCATAGAAACGGCCTTGGGACAGTCACAAAAATAGCACACTAAAATACACAGCAGCCAATCACAGCCATGGGTTTTCCTAATGGGAAATGAAATCTCAAGGTCAACTGACCAGCCCATGCTGGCAAACGTGAAATCCAGCGAGTTTCGGGGGATCTAACATCCCCAACAAGTACATTTTGTTGATACCTTCTTGTATTTCAATCTTTTTAGGAAAAAAAAGTAAACATTGTCCAGCCGTGACAGCTTTGTATATTTTTGATGCGATTAATGAAATTGACCATAAAATTCAACATTTTTTCTTATCATTATTATTGTTTATTTATTTTCTGTTTAGCCATTCAAAACAGCGACAACAATTATCTCGTTGCCTTGGTTACAAGATATGCTTTATACTAGTGATTATTTAATTCATATATTTCATATTTATGATCATTGTGGACGATTTATTGGTGCTGGTGAATATGATGGAGTAAGTGTATTTACATTTACGTGTGTGTGTGTGTGTATGTGTATGTGTGCGCGCGTGTTTGCTAGTCGGTAAAACTAAGATTTCAACTTTCTTTTTCTCTCTATCATCATTCTATGTGTTGCGTCATGTCTACAACGATGTATAATGATGTTTATTACAATTATAGAGTTTGAAGTAAAGTACGTATGTGCTGTGTGCTACTTATATGAATTCGGCAAACCCCGGCACAGCAGTCTTGTCAACTCCACAGCCAGCACGAGTGGGTCGCCATCGACCGTCAATCTCGCCTCTCGGAACTTTTAAAGCGCGTCCTTCCTATCGGCCGGACTGTCGAACTCCACCAGCAGCCATTCCGTCACCACCTCTCAGTCAGCGTCCTCCGTGCCATCGTACACCGCTCTCGCCCTGCCTCTTAGTAGAGTCCCCAACACCACCGCCTTCGCCCTCTGCTCCTTGACTCCTACCAGCTCCGCCACGGCCTCGAACTCCTTTAAGAAGCTCCTTACATCTCCGTCTTCAAACTCCCGAGGCCATGGGATCTGCATCCTGTGTAGAGGCGCTGACACCAACTGAGAAGACTGAGGCAGGCGCGGAAGATTGTATTATGCTAACTTTCACTCTGATTCAATTAAAAGCGAAAACATTACATTGAACACTCTATTTGCACACTATCTTTGAGTCGTGACTTCCAACACTCCATCCTTCTTCCATTCCTGTTGTTGCTTCCTTTCCTTCATGTTGGTACTCCATTTACTTCTTGCTTTTGCTCCATTTGCTTTGCGTTTTCCTCTTCTGACCGTGAGACGTCTTCTTCTTTCACGTCCCTTATACTACTTATATCGTTCGTATAAGTAGCACACACCACAGTATTTGATAATCGGTGTGTGTCTTCGAAGTATTGTTGATGTATCCTGGGACCATCGAATGAGCAATGTTGGATTTGGGAAAAAGGATACTAGCTAACGATGTCAAATCAAATCGTTTTCAATGATGCAAGTGCATTGACTCTTTGTGTTCTTTCAAATCCTAATCTTCTGAATTGGTCGACACCTCTACCTTTGTCTGTCTAAACTTATCTTACTGAATTATATACTTCTTGAATAATATCTTCAAATCCTAATCTTCTCCATCACCAGTAATACTTCCTTCTACTATCTCTACCACTATGGGATTTGAACTGACAATTGCGTCTCTGTGCTAATGTTGTGGTATGGCAACCTGAACTAATGTACTTATGTACGAAGTTCGTCGGTGTAACTGACTGACTGTCAAATCAAAGGATGAAGTAGTGAATCTCTATAAGTTAAGTCGGTTGGAACATGTGTTACGCATGCCCAACCATCAGCTATCTCAACGAGCAATGTTTTCTAATATTGAGGTGGGCCAGAAGCAAGCTAGGGGCGGCCGGACCTAAACATGACACAAATCTATCTAGATGCTGGTTACCTGGTTGAGGTCGTTGAGACCAATGGTGAGAGAATTTGAATGACTTGACTTGAGATCGTTTGCAATGGCGCATGTGCATCCCTGACTTTGCCTTCGCTCAAATTCTAATCTTCTGAATTCCTCATGATCTTTTTTATTTTCTGTTTTTAAATTTATTTCACTAGATTATACTTCTCTTATCATCTCTTCGATCCCTAATCTTTTCGATTACCACTAATACTTTTACAACATGTAACTATAATAGGATTTAAATTGACAGTTCGATCTCACTGTGTTGATATGGTATAGCAACCTGAATCGGTGTACGCACATACAAAGTTCTCCTTTGTAGCAGCTGACTAACTGAAGCATGTCAGCTACTTATGTAATTAGTTATTCTGAGTCAATGGTCGACCAAATCTCAATACAAATTCAAAGTATCCACTTAGATTTGGCCGTATATCTACTATATATAATATTCTCTACGATAGAGTTTTCTCCATATTACTTTATGTTAACCACCTATGCAAGCTGAAGAGTTGCTCAGCTAAACAACAGTATGATCTATAGATTTCTGTAAATTATAAGTGGTGTTTGGTGGAACTATTCCATTCAGATTAAAATGGCGCTTTGATCGATCCATGAATTCATGTGTGTATCATTTGTTTTGTTTTGTTCTTCAAATTTTCATTTCAGCATCGTGCACAACGTCCAAAGTTTACTTTTAATTTACAAAAAGGTGATTATAAAGTTATTGCACAAGTAAGAAATACTACTGTTTTTTTCTCACTAAAATATTTGTTGTTATTTCGAATTTTCAGTATTTTCAATCTTACATTTCTAATGATTTGTTCGGAAATTCATCCCATATCTTGAGAGAATTATTGGTCAATTCCTATTGGTTAATTTCTACTGGTCAGTTTTATGTTCGTCCTAGATATCAATGTCACGTGCTCCAATCATGGTCATCCTGAATCTCAATGTCACTTTAAAAGTTGTTGCTTATTGGTCGTCTTAACTGTCAATGTCACAGACTTCGATGATGTTTCTTATTCGACCTAATTGTATAAATGCGCATTAGTTGTAAAGTTTTATGACCAGAACCCGGTCCCAGATCCCTAGTCTGGGACGCTGGTCTTCTTCTGGACTCGGACCTCGTACTTTCCGGATGCTTGTACAATACTTGTTCAAATCAAGTCTTCTTCTTTGACTCAGTGGGGGTTAGGGACATTCGGATTAGAGTAGCATGTCGTGTTGCCGGATCCTCGATCCTCTCTCTCGTTTTCCGACTAGGTAAACTCGTAATAGTTCAAGTATATCAAGTTGACGTGTTACGTGCAGGCGTAACATGATTATGCTCAGTGAATTTTATTGTCACCATTTTTACGTGTAATCTGAGCCATGTCGGAATATTTGGGCTACCTGTTGCTTGACATTAAAATATTCCTTTTCTTTGTTTTAACACATCAACTTTGTCTATTGATCATGTAGTCTATCTAGGCGCGAATATGAAATGTTTACAAAAAATTCTAACCAAAGTCATCGCAGTGGCTTACAGTGTGCTAAGAAATGAATGAACGTTTATAATGTGTCGATTCTTGAACTGAATACATTTAATAACCAATCAGTGATTGTTTTTTAAAAGAAACCTGTGTGCAAATATTCTATTCTGAAAATTCCATATTTTACTAAACAAACAATATTGGATAAAATTATTATTATTATTATTATTATTATTATTGTTATTATTATTACTAGTACCTGGAATATCAGCCATTGATTGTACTGCAATGTGACACTGGAAAAGTATTTTTTTTTCACTAAAACACAGTATCTTTCAGACAATAGAAGAGAAGTTCAGAACAAGTTGATTAAAAATAGCATACTTCACCTTATCCTATGGATTTCTGATTCCAGTTATATACTTCTGACCGTGCCCTCACAATAATAAGTAGTCCGTCTGTTAAGTTCGTCACTAGGTACGCTTAAAACTATTACAGGTTCACCTTAGTCGATAAACGCGAACGAGACAATGAACCAGCGTCCAGGTAGGCTGCATTGATCCCAAAACGGCGAAAGAGAAATCTTGATAAGCGTAGAAAGTATATTCTACAAACACACAGCAATCACAGTACAATCGAGCACATAACTCTCGTTTATTTATACATCATAGAAACGTTCTTGGGATAGTTACCAAAATAGCACACTAAAATACACAGCAGCCAATCACAGCCATAGGTTTTCCTGATGGGAAATGAAATCTCAAGGTCAACTGATCAGCTCATGCTGGCAAACGTGAAATCCAAAGCTAGGGCATTTATCAAGCGAGTTCTGGGGATCTAACGTCCTTACTACGGTCAGTCAGCTACAACGTAGAACTTCATATGTACCTACTAACATCAGTTCAAGTTGCCACATAACATTAGCGCACAGAGATCGAAAAGTCAATGCAAAGATTCCATAGTAGTAGTAGAGTTAGTAGAGAAGTACACGATGTAATGGAGAAGTACAATACCGAAATAAGATACTACAGATGTTGTCATTAACTTTTGAAGAGCAACATAAATGTGAAATCTTAACTGGACCCATATTCTTGAGAAAAATAAGAACACAAAAATCTTCAAATGAATTAAACATCAAAGTAATCAACCCTTTTTGCCTTTGTTTATTCAACTTATTATATTAGATTTGTCATGAAAGTGGTCCATCTTTAAAACGTGGACCGCTGAAATCATTCACTGCTCCTTCATCTCCATCAGGAAATGAATTATCATTTATGGCAGATGAATATAAAAATGTAAATTCTTTCACAATCAATTCCAATTGGTCACCATTACAGTCGTTACAAAATATTCCAATCATAGTAAATTTTCGTTTAACTGGTAGTATGGAATTAGCCAATGGTAAACTAGGCGGTTCTTGTTTAACTGGACAAAGTATTGTACAATTTGAATTCAGTGCATTTCCTTCATCGCTTAATTTAAATGGTACTAAATTTTGTTCAGCTATGGATCATTTAATATGTAATACAAAACAACATTCAATGTTCAATACATCAAATTCAATGACCAATGATCAACATATTGATACTATTGAATCAAATCGATTTGAAATGATCAAACGTTTACCATGTCTTCCTAGTCATATTGATGCCTATGAAACAGTTAGTATTTTTTTAGGTCTTATAGATGAACGGTAAGTGCTTTATTTCTTTTAAAAAAATCTGTCTATACAATTGTTATCCTTGAATTCATTCATTTCAAGAACTTTTTAAGTAGATGTTTATGTGAGAATTACCATTCTTTTTCAATGTTCAATAGATGTGAAAGTGCAATTTTCACTGGAGATTTTCTATGTCAGTCATTTAAAGCTGTCGTTTGCGAACTTACTTACTTACTTACGCCTATTACCCGTTGTGAAACATAAGCTTCCGATCAGCTTTTTCTGGTTAGTGTATTTTTAGCGAGTTGGTAATGTATGGGATGACGTTGCTAACCCCATGCTTAACACTCCTCCTTTTTCCGGGCTTGGGATCGGCGGTAATCCCAAGAACAGTTAAAGGCGAAGTTACTTTTACGAACACACTACTGTGTAAATCATCCTAACTGGCTAAATGAAAATGAAAAGCTAATCAAAATTGAAAGCTAAGGTTTGAAATGATATTAATGAAAAGGATTTTATGGAAGCACTAGATGACCGTTTCACCTGAGTATGGGATTCCTCAGCAATTCTCATCCACGACCCTTACACGCATGAATCAAACACGGGACTCTGGTTTTCACCAACGAACGCCTAACCTCTAGACAACTTTAGTTCCTAGGTTCGATACCTGTTTGCATGGGTCGCGGATGAGCACTGCTAGGGAGTCTTAGAAGTTTTTAGGCTTCTTATGGTGGTCTAGCTAAAATTAGTTCATGATTTCAACTAGCAAATGAAATTATCAGTAAATATTTCGCTTTCATATGCAGCACTAACTCACTAGCTAATTGAAAAAAGTTCTGCTAGATGTCTCACACTTATTGGTGGTCATTGAGAAGCCAATGCGCTACAAATTCACGAACACCATCTCTATTATGAAATATTCTTCTTCATGTCAACTACTCACAGCGTCTAATGATTTCCTAAAGCAACATGGAGACTAACGGTCTCGTAATTAAACAGATAAGTCTGTGGTTTCAACCCTGTTCCTCCTGGCTAGTTGGTATCAATCATTAGAGCGGTGGCTCACTAGTTAGGACATTCACCACAGGTTCGAATTCCGTTCCATCTATTTTAGTTCATTCCACTAGGTAATATCATTATATTCAGCTTAAACGGAAGTATACAAATTTTTTTCTTGATAAATAAGCTGCACTAACAAGTTATTAGCTTTCACTAACAAAAACTTTGTCTCAAGACCAACTAAGGTATACTTGTACTAGTGTTGAACACAATTATCACAGGATCGATTGAAATGAAAATTTTATAACGTTAACTCTCAACTCCATTGGTCTGCAAACTAAGCGTTTATACACAAAAAACCAAAGCCCCTGGGTTCGATCGCTGATTGTTGAGTTGTGAACTTAACATGGCTGAGGGGTCCTGTACACCAGGAGTTGAACCACTGTCCAATGCTTACAGATTTTCAGTAGTTGTCTAACTTAGATCATTTCGTGATTTCAACAGTCTGTTACAGTTTTTGATAGCTCATCTTATGAAAGAAATCAAAAATATGAAGAAAGTTAATACCTCAGCTGTATGATTTTAGTGCAGTTTCATTCATTCTGAGCTTGATGTTTTTGGTTGTGGAGTTTTCATCATTGTTCTTCTGAACAATATCATTAGCACAAAATTCAGATAGAGAAGTGAAGTATTTGAATTACTCCACGTATGGCAGAGAGAGCAACAGGTCAGAGGTTAATAACAACCAATCAAGATCGAAATCAACAGCAGCAAAGGTTACGAGTCATAGCCAGAGAAATGCGAATACTTCACCTCTCTCTACTTGAAGTTTGTGCTAATGATGATTTCGTGTTCCGAAGAAGAACGACAACAATGAATTCTGCACAACCAAAACATTCAGCTTCGAGAATGGAACTCCACGTAAAATCAAAAGACTAAAACTTGTTATTACGTACTTCATTGTCATAAAGTTTCATATTTCAACTATCGAAACGGTTGGTTGATGGATGATTATGTGTGTTCTTTGCAAGCATTCCATTCACAATGTTATTCTTCTTCTTCAGTTTGTATTTCTGATTTCCTCTCTTAGTAAGCCATTTTGTGAATCTTTCAAAGACACTTTTTGTATTGTGGGCGGCCAAACCGAAATATGACACAAATCTATGAAGTCACTGACAACTGCATTGAGTCTATAGTGAGAAGACTGAGGCAGACGAGAGAGATTGTATCATGCAAATCTGCACTCTGGGTCAGTTAAAAACGAAAACATTACATTGAACACTCTATTTGCACACCATCTTTAAGTCGTGACTTCCAACACTCCATCCTTCTTCTTCCATTCCTGTTGTTGCTTCCTTTCTTTCCTGTTGGTACTCCATTTACTTCTTGCTTTTGCTCCATTTGCTTTCCGTTTTCCTCTTCTGACCGTGAGACTACTTCTTTCACGTCCCTTCTTATACTACTTAAATCGTTCGTATAAGTAGCACACTCCACACGGTGACTTCCTGGTTGTTCCTTGTGCTGAGGCACGGTGTGCCAGCAAGATTAATGGTAATTCTTTCTCCCAGTTACCCCCTTTAAATGCTAGCCATTCCTTTAGCGTTCGGTTATTCCTTTCCGTCTGTGGATGATACGGCGTTGTTCGTACTCTCTTGATACCTAACTGTTTTAGACGGGACTTGAACTCATCGCTCTCGCAACAGGGACCTTTATCGGTTAATATTATCTTTGGTATTCCATGGTCCGCCACAATGTGCCGCACTACCGCTTCAGTCACTGTCCTTGCACGTTGGTCCGCTATCGGCACGGCATTTACCCATCGTGTGGCATGATCAGGTGCTGGTTACCACTGCGGGAACGGTCCCATAACATCTACTGACCACAAATCACCAACTGCTGTTACTGGAATTGACTGCAATGGCGGTCGTATGCATCGATCCCCTTTCATTAGTTGACATCGCTGGCACGCTGACACATATCGTGCAATATCGTCTCTCATACCTGGCCAGTACGCACTTTGTCGCAACAAATCAGTTGTCCTTGCAATACCTGTGTGCGCTATCTGGTGACATTCACGAATCATCTCCTGGCGCAGATCTTTTGGGATTATTGCTACCCGATTCTCGTCATCATCCCGTCAGGTCAAGGCTCCGTCTCCGTTCACTCTCAGTCTAACCTTCTGCCTCAGCAACACTGTTAATTCTTCGTCTGTTCCACTTTTGTCGACATCTCCCTCTCTCATCACTCTGATTACCTCTCGAAGGTTAGGGTCGGCTTTCTGATGTCGGAAGAGTTCTAGTGAGTCTCTCTCTAGGCCGTTAACTGTACACGCTATCTCTGGAAGTTCGGCTTCGGTGTCCGGTCTTGACAAATAATCTGCCATTACATTTTCCTCCCCTGGCACATGCCCGATGCTAAAATCATACTCCTACAGACGCAGCATCCATCGAGCCAACTTCCCCCGAGGGTCTTTTTCTGTTTTCAACTATTGTAGGGGCTTATGATCCATCTCGATGTGAAATCGCCAACCCAGTAGATACGGTCTCCATTTGTCTACCGCCCATACAATCGCTAAAAATTTTTTATACTGTGGAATACTTCTGTTCCGTCGGCGTAAGGACACAACTGGCATACTCCACCACTCTGCCAGACTGCCTCAAGACGGCACCTATACCGTGATCGCTCGCATCAGTGGCCACTGTAAATGGCTTCTCCGGTTCCGGCAGTCTCAGCGTCATTTGGCGGTCATCTAACAGCTCTTTGATTCGGTCGAAGGTTTGCTGAGCGGTCTCTGTCCACGTAAACTTCGCATTGCTTGTCACTCTATACAGGGGTGCTGCTATATCGTTGAAGTTCTTCACGAATCTGCTGTAGAACGCCGCTCTTCCGAGGAACTGTCTTAACTTCCTTTTTGAGTTGGGAGCTGCAATATTCCTTATCGTTAGAATCTTCTCCGGCAGTGGTTTTTATTTCTCCATTGCCTACTTTATGCCCCAGCAACGTGACGCTTCTTTTCGCTATCTGAGACTTGTCTTTGTTAATTCGTAAACCAAACTCATCAATCCGCCTTAGGACCGCCTCCACGTGCCTCACATGTTCTGCCTCTGTACGACTATATACGACCAAATCATTGCCATACACCTCGACATTCTCCGGATTTCTGAGCAGCAATGTCATTAGTCTTCGAAACGTAAACGGCGCACCCGCCAATTCAAAGGGCATTCGTTTAAATTGATACTGCTTCTCCCGTACGGTAAATGCCGTTTTCGCTGCGATCACTGTCTTTTATTGGTAGCTGCCAATAGCCCGACCGTAAATCTAACACTGTGAACACCGTAGCACTCTGTAGACGATCTAATGTCTTCGCTATTGTTGGCATTGCACATGGTTTTAGTTCTGTCACGTTATTCAGTTCTCTAAAGTCAACACAGAATCTATACTTTCCATTTGGCTTCTTTACCAAAAGTACCGGTGAGCTGTACGGGCTATCTGCTTCTTCAATTATACCTGCCTTTAACATCTCCTGTACCTGCTGGTTTATCTCAGCTTCCAAATGTACGGGGACCCGTCGTGTTGTGAAGATGGTCACTTCTTCGTTCTTCATCGGAATTTCATGTTTAACTTTATTACAATCTCCGTACGGTTCTCCGTCTCCCGTGAACAACTTCGTATATTTCGTGAGCACCTTGTTAATGTTCTGTTTCTTTTCATTGTCCTCTTTTGCTACTCTAACTTCAGCCACCTCGCTGCTTTCATGTATTGTCAGTGTGCCGTACTTTGAAATCACCTTCTTACTTCTTGTGTCAATAATTGTTTCTACTTCTCTCAAGAAATCTGCTCCTAGTATTGGTCTCGACAAGTTCGTAGTTACCACAAAGGGAAACTGTATTTCCGAATTGCCGATTTTCACGATATCATTTGAGACTCCTAGGATTTTTAACACGTGGCCTCCGATGGTGTTAACAACTAATGCACTCGGCCTGATACTTCTACACCGCTCTTTGTCTATTAACGAAACTGCCGCCCCTGTATCAATCAGGCACACTACCTCTCGCTCATTTATCCCTACTCTCGCATAGACCGCCCCCTATCTACTACTGCTGTGACCCCCAGTTTCACAGGACATAAAGAACACCATGCATATGGTCTAAAATGTGTACGTTTTCGTCTTGTTGGGCGATTCCTCTCCCAATGCCCTGTTCCTCCGCAAATATAGCATTTATTATTATTTCTTCCACCCTTTATTCGTAACGCTGCCACCTCGCGTTGTAATTCTTCTATCTTCTCCGCGACATCATCAGCCTGTCTTTCACACGCCACTGAGGCGACTGTTGAGTTCATCAGCTGTCTTTTTACTTTAGCCAGCTCGATGACGTCCATTGGTTGTGCGGCGTTCACCAGTCTCAACTGTCGGGCAACCTCTGCAGGCACACTTTCAATGAATTGCGACGCTAGCAGCTTTGCTTGCGACTCCTCATCCAAATTCGGCAGACCCCGGTGCAGCAATCTTGTCAACACCACAGCCAGCACGAGTGGGTCGCCATCCAACGTCAATCTCGCCTCTCGGAAATTTTGCAGTGCGTCCTGCCTATCCGCCGGGCTGACGAACTCCACCAGCAACCTTTCCGTCACCACCTCCCAGTCAGCGTTCTCCACACCATCGTACACCATTCTCGCCCTGCCTCTTAGTAGAGTCCCCAACACCACCACCTTCGCCCTCTGCTCCTTGACTCCTACCAGCTCCGCCACGGCCTCGAACTCTTTCAAGAAGCTCTTATATCTCCGTCTTCAAACTCCCGAGGCCATGGGATCTTCATCATGTGTAGAGGCAGCGACACTAATTCGAAGCAGTTGAAAGAAAGTTAGCGGCGGCCGAACCATAACATGGCAGAAATCCATGAAGTCATTGATGAGTGGACTTAGCCATCTCGGTAGTTGTCGGCTACCTAGTTGGGGTCCGCGAGATGATAATAATCGATGGTTAGATACCCTGAATGACATGGCTCAAAATCCTTTGCAATGGCGCCGGTGCATTTATTCTTTGTGTTCTCTCAAATCCTAATCTTCTGGATTCTTCAACCCCTCTAGTTTTGACTTTCTAAACTTTTCTCACTGAATCATATTTCTTGAATATCTTATAATCCTAACCTCTCCGATTACTTCTAATACCTTTACTACCTCTTCTACTATTGGATTTGAATTGACAATTACATCTCTGTGCTGATGTGGTATGGCGACATGTACTGATGTACTTACGTACGAAGTTCTACGTTGCATCTGACTGACTGACTGACTGAAATATACACTGTTCCATATCTTTTCTCCTCCTCCTCCTCCTCCTCCATTTTTTATTGCTTTCAATAAGTGTTTTGTTCTTCTGCGTAGATCTACTAATTCTATTGCATTCAATTCACAATCTAAGTTATTGTTTTTCACATGTTGTTGTTATTGTTGTCACTTTCAGTTTTCCAGCTTATGCAGTACCAGGTTCGTATTTTTGTGGTGCAATTGGATTTTATCATTCGAAATTATTACACAATCTAGTGAGTGTATTTTTAATTTGATTGTTTTTATAATGATTTAAATCCGTTTTGTTTTTGTGAATTTTTTAAAATTCAGTTATTTACAAAGAAGGTGGTTTGATTTGGACCAATTTGGTCTCATGTGCAGTTATAAGGGTATTTGGGCGGTTGTCAGTTCCCGGCTGCCCACATCGTGGAAGATTGTTTCTTGAGGGACCTGAAAAGGAAGATAGATTAGTGTTGGTCTTAGAGACCTGGGAGCGTGGCCACAGAGTCCAAGGGACAACTGCTTGAGGCCGGTCACGCATGGCCTTTTTATGAGAAGTTTTTTGAGTGTTAGCTCCGCACTTGAGAGCCCTTAGTGGGCACGCTTACCGCCGGAGACGGAAATCCGTGAGGTAGGGTGAGGTGTGATATTTTTAGGGTCGACCTTTTCTAACCCTTCCTTCCTTGTGAGAAGGCAGCATCGCTGCAGATGCTGGTTGTCCGAGGGGGAGCACCTTACTGCTGTCACACCCCTCTGCAGTCAGTCATCAGTACGACTTCGCTCTCAGACCTTGAGTAGCTGCTTTTAGTCTCATCGTTCTCCAATCGACCTGCCTGGTATGGTAGGACCTTCAGGAACATATGTTCCAGCCAGTATAGCTCGGTTGGGTCATCACGATAGTCAAGCCCGACCACCACGTCAAGGTAGCAGCTACGGTCGGGAAAAAGAAAGTGGTTTCCAAATTTGATTAGCTGTACAAGCTATTTGTTACGGCCAAACCAAACCATGGCACAAATCCATGAAATCATTGACAACTGGACTGAGCTATGTTAGTAGGTGGAGACTAGCAGGTTGGGATCCGCGAGATAATAGTCATCGATGACGAGAGACCGTGAATAACATGCGTCAAAATCGTTTGCAATGGCACAGGTGCATCCATTCTCAGTGTTCTCTCTTGAATTCCTCATTACTGGGTTACATTTTTTGTAATAATAACTTCAAACCCTAATCACTTCGATTACCGCCTATACTTCTACTACGTTTACCACTTTGAGATTTGAATTGGCAATTCAATCTAAGTGCGCTAATTTGGTGTTGCAGGTTGAATTGATGTACGTACGTACGTATGGTGTTCTACGTTGAAGCTGACTAACTGACTAATAATCTATTTGATGGATGCTCTGGTTTAGTTGATTTGGTCATACCTTTTGAACAAATGGCATTCTCTACTGTATATTGTTTCTTGATGCTAGAATTTTGAAAATACAAGTGAACATATGTCATGATGGTTTCATCGCACCTCTATCAGTAAAGTTGAAATTAACACAGAGCTCACAAGCCTAAGATTTCATCAAATATTACTTAGAACAAAAGCTCGTAAGTGAAATTCATCAACGATACAAAATGCTCAGCTGTCTTTTGTCAACTTGTGTCATTTATGGTTTAGGCGAGATATCCGTCCGCTGACCAAACGATGAGTCTACAGCATATCAATTCACAAACAGACAGACAGAACTTCGTACGTAAGTACATCAGTTCAGGTTGCCATACCACATCAGCACAAAGACGTAACTGTCAGTTCAAATCCAAGAGTGATAGCAATAATAGAAGTATTAGCAGTAATGGAGAAGATTAGGGAGCGAAGATATGCTTCGAGAAGTATAATTCAGTGAAATAAATTTAGAAGGAGGAACATAGAGAATATGAGGAATTCAGGAGGTTAGAATTCGAGAGAACACAAAGAATGGATGCACGTGCGTCATTGCAAACGATTTTGAGCCATGTCGTTCAATTTCTCTAACCATTGGTGACTTTCGTCTCGCGGACTCCAACCAGGTAGCCTACATCTACCAACATGATTCAGTCTATTCTTCAGTGACTTCATGGATTTGTGCCATGTTTTGATTTGGCCGACCCTAGCTTTCTTCCACATCAATTCACTCCGTCATACTATACCGGTGTGAAACATGGCCATAAAAAGTAAAAGGTATTCGTAGGCTATTAGCATTCGAACAAAGGTTTCTTCGATTCATTGCTCTTATATCCTGTGACAATTGATTAAGCAATGCAGTTGTTAGGAAATGGATACTAAGTTAGGATGGCATATCAATAGATGAAGTATTGAAACTTCATTAATTGAGGTAGTTAGGACGTGTGTTAGTTACGTATGCCTAACCACCGTCTACCTCGATGAGTTCTGTTTTGTGGTGTCGGGTTTGGCTGAAAGAAAGCTAGGGGTGGCCAGACCAAAACAGGGCAAAAATCCATGAGGCCACTGACAACTGGATTGAGTCGTGTTGGTAGGTGTAGTCTACCTGGATGATGTCTGCAAGACAATCGTAGCTTATGATTAGAGACGTTTGGTCATTTAGCTCACAATGGCGAGTAGATACGTTATCCATTCTTTGTCTTCTCTCAAATTATAACATTCATCTAACTCTTCTTAAATCTCTTTTACTGGATTATACTTCCTGAATAATATTTTCTAACCCTGAACTTTTCGAATACCCTTATATTGCTACTACCATAACCACTACGGGATTTCAATGCACAATTGCATCTCTGTGCATATGGCAACTTGAACTGATGTACGGTACTTACTATGAAGTTCTACATTGTAGTTAATTGAATGACTGCACTTACATTATATCACATCTCCTCTTTCAATCCATCAACACTTCTTCCTCTTTACAGGTAACTTATCCATTTCGTTTAATTTTGGATAATTCAAATATTTTCTCTTCAAAACCGAATTTAATTCCTACTTCAACGGCTACCAGTATTACTACTACTGCCACTACTACAACCACCACGACTGCTGCTGCTGCTACTGTTACGTCTACTACTACTTTTTCATTGAAAAAATTATTCATTAGTTATATCGGTTTAAGTATGGAAGATTTACAATGGATACAATGTTTAGGTGAATTATTCTTGTTCAATTCCAATTCAATGAAATCTCAATCTAACAAGAATGTAAATTCATTTAATAATAATAGTCATCAGAATAATAACAGTGATTATGCCAGTGAACCCACTGTACATACATCAATTCAATTAAATCACCAATTAGAAGAATCTCATGCAATCAATCATCATTCCTCATTGGATTTATGTAAAAACTTGGTAAATGAAGTGAAAACATTGTCAAATAATCATGAGATAATTACGAGTGTTGCAGAAGATTTAACTGATGAATGTAAAGGTAAGGCTTTAATGTTATTCTATTTGTTTGTTTGTTTGTGTGAATGAATTTGTGGAGATTTTTAAGATTCATTAAAATCACGAATCAATCAATGTAAGTGTTGTAACGCTTGCTTAAAAATAATTCCCAGCTAAATCCTATTGCTTAGTATTCTCTGACCACAATACACTGGACAAGTTTCAAAGAATCAAAAACACGGTTGAACAGGAAAAGATTATATTCCAAATAGCAAGGTTAAATGGAATAAGAAGCCAAGGGTGATGGCGAAGGCGAAGGCAAGAAGGCAAAAATTAGATACAACGTTAGTCTATTTATAGCATTTACATGAGAAGCTTCTGGATAGAAATTCACGTGATCGACTGGATGAGATTTAACCAATCAGCACTCAGCTAACAATACGAGAATTTTCTACCCTGTTCTCCAAGAGTCGATCAGGCGCTGATTGGATAGGAAATTAGCCAATCAGTGTGCAGCTGACGCAGTCATGTTTTATTCCATCTATGTCCACCTAACAGTAAGGTTATCATTAGAAATTGTGAAGCATTAGACGGTCATTTCGTCCTAGTTCGCGGTTCATCAGTAGTGCGCATCCATGAATCCTAATCTTCTGGATTCTTTAACACCTCTAGTTTTGATTTCCTAAACTTATCTCACTGAATCATACTTCTTGAATAATATCTTCTAATCCTAATCTATCCGATATCTGCTAATACTGCTACATCCACTACTATAGGGATTGAATTGACAATTACATCTCTGTGTGCTAATGTTGTGGTATGGCAACATGAACTGATGTACTTATGTATGAAGTTCTACGTTGCATCTGACTGACTGACTGACTTACTTACAACTTGGTTGGCATTCAATGGTATAGTAATTGAAAGACTGTGTTTGGGAAAGTCGTCATCAGAAAATGTGACGAACAAAGCTCACTTGCGGTAGATCATAAGATAGTCATACACTGATAACAGTGTATAATCATGACAATGAACATAGGTTGAAAATATAGGCCACTAAACAACAATCATACCTCGATTCATTACTTCGTTTGTACTGGTTCTCTTTTGATCGGTCTGTAATGATGGGAAAGCATTTGTGTAATGTCTCTCTCTCTCTTTGTCCCCCTCTTGTCGGATTACCGATTATTTCAGTTTTTCAATTGCTAGTAGGACGGGTGACATATTATTTACCCATTTGACACATTGACCAGGGAACAAGAACTAAGAACTTAGCGTATACTGGTCATCGAACTCTTTATAACCCAGCAATCAAGTAGAAGACAATGATAAAGACCAGATTAGTTCTCTTTTGCACTCAGTTTATTCAAATATATAATTAATCTACTGTTCCACTATTACTCTTGTTTAAATTACCCAAGCCTCCTCCTTTATCTGGAACTGGGACCGGCAGTAGCCCCAGAGAGGCTCCAGTACAACATTCTATGGATCTGTTTACTGCGTACGCTTGTTACTTCCAGTAGAGTATAGGCCGCTGACCAGCATTCTGCAACCTACTCTGTCCTTTGCCTCACTTTCCAGTTCTTTCCAACTGTTGTTCATTCTTCTCATGTCTATCTCAATTTCTCGGCGAAATGTGTTCCTCGGCCTTCCTCTTTTCCCCTTTGTCTGTGAAGGTTCTAAGTGAGGGCTTGCTCTGTGACGCCTAGAGCCCCTCTGGGATTACTCTTGGTCCCAAGCCTGGATAAAGAAGGAGGGTTGGTCGTGGGGTTGTTATGTTTTTTTCAGGATTACAATCATATCTGTCAATTCTGACTAGGTAATTGTAATAAGCTTTTGTGCTACTGATGAGTGATAGACAGATAGGACCTCATGTCATTTACTCAACAGAACTAGATGTAACTGTTTTCTAACACTTAAGGGAAACTTTCACTACTATCAATCCTTAATAATACCTTCAAACCCTAATTTTTTTGGTTACCGCTAATACTTCTACTACATCTACCACTATGATATTTGAATAGACAATTGCAACTCTGTGCTAATTTGATATGACAACCTGAAATGATGTACGTATGTTCGAAGTTCTGCGTTGTGGCTAACTGGGTAAATCCTTAAAATAAGTGTTTCAAAGCTGAGTAAACCTGGGAAAAAAATTATCGAGCACACTTTAAACATTGAAATCATGAATCGATAAAGTTAGATCATCATTATAAACCTGCAAGCACTGGACGGCCGCTTGTTCCTAGTATGAGACTGTTAGGACAATCATCCAATATCCTAAGAGAAATATTCCTCAAATCTTATTGGTCGCTTTCTATCGGTCAAAATTATGGTCGTTTTAACTGTCAAAGTCAAATACTTCACTGTTGTCTCTTATTGGTCATCCGGACTGTCAATGACATTTCAAGTGTTACTTCCTATTGGTTGTCTTAACTATCGATGCCACAGAAATCGATGCTGTTTTCCTATTCGACCAAAATGTATAAATACGCATTATCTGTAACATTTTATGACCACGGCCAGGACCAGGACTCGGTCCCGGATCCCTAGTCCGGGATGCTGATTCTCTTCTGGTTTCGGACCTCGTATTTTCTGGATGCTTGTAGAATATAGGTTATACTTCATAACACGTCTTCTTATTTTAACTAAATATGGAGTTGAGATAATCGGATTTGAGTAGCGTGTCGTGTCGCCGGATCCTAGACCCTCGCTCTTGTTTTCCAACTAGGTAAACTCGTAATAGTTCAAGTATATCAAGTTTTCGTGTTTACGTGCAGGCGTAACAGAGACTCTTAAGCAGTGCGCGTCGACGACCCTTGCTTGCGGAAATCGAACTCGGGTTCTTTGGTCAATAAACAGCAACAATCTCCATAATCCTATGATGAAAAAATTGTAAAATGTTCTCTATATTGACCCTGTCGAGTATGGGCGATACCTACCGAAGAAAATGGGTGAGTGTTGGGGACGTTAGATCACTAGATTTCACTTGTAAAAGGTCCTAACTGTATAATTCTATTTTTGGAATGTTATGTTCTCGCACCGGAGACGCTTATTATAACCTTCAGCTTGCATTTCCCACTCCGAAAGTCCTTGACTGTCATTGGTTGATGGATTATTGTAGTACGCTATTTTGTGACTCTCCCAAGTACATTGCTATCATTGTATAAATAAGCTTGATTTGTGTACTTAGCAAGCTCGTATTTTCTGGGTGCGTGTAGAATACCTTTTCTACGCCTTATCAAGACTTCTTGATCTAGTTAGCGGGACATAGGACAAACGGATTAGAATAGCCTATCGTGTCACTGTATCGTTGACCTTCGTTCCGTTTACTACCGAGTAAGCTGAACTTGTCATAGCATTCAAGCCTATTATCAATTGACGAGCATATCAGTCGAACATTGATCGATTCAAACCAATTTTTTTCTCATTGTTACGTATTGTCTCTGTCAGTTAAAAAAAAATTACAGATACATACTAATTAATCTTTTCTGGCTAAAAGGGAATCTAGATGTAAAATCACTTACTTTCAACTATTCTCAATGATTAACACACACATTTAACAAGTAATCAATACACAACAGTATTATTTAACTATATAAAGTCATTTTTATGATTTTCGTTCTTATGTAAGTAAATTACTTATAGTTGCATTCTATTCATTTCATTCTTTAGATTGGAACTCTGTGACGTATTCAAATCATGATGTAACTATTGAACAAAAGGTAATTGTTTTACTCACACACACGCCCACACGCACATTTAAAGATTGTCGTCTTTTCTCTGTGTGTGTGTGTATTGTTGTAGGATTGTTTTTATATCTACTGCAGTCCTGTAGAATGAAATTTTTGTATTTTTACAACATTTTCTTATACTTCTTTTGAAAACTAAGAGAATATTTTGTATTCTTTGAATGGGCCCTCTGGTTTCCGGCTCGCTGATATTGTAGGAACAATGGAATATGCGCTATGAAACAAATTTTGCCTTCTGAATTTCGGTATATTCTATTCTATATACTTCGACAAATCCTGTTTGTTTGACGATGATAAATAAGAAGTTAACAAAATACGGATTCACAATTGGATGAGTTTATTTTATGCAATCGATCAAGCAGACAGAATATGTCAGTCAGATGCAACATCGTTTGCATTTGCGGTGCAGTCAGATAAGGGAATGTGAGTAGAGTTAGTTGTGGAGAGAAGAGAGGTGTGTGTGGGTGTAGGAAGGATTTGATTTTGACCAATTTGGTCTCTCGTGCTGTTACGGGTATGAGGGCGGTTGTGACTTCCCGGCTGCCCACACCGTGGAAGGTTGTTTCTTGAGGGACCTGAAAAGGAAGATAGATTAGTGTTGGTCTTAGAGACCTGAGGGCGTGACCGCAGAGTCCAAGAGACAACTGCTTGAGGCCGGTCACGCACGGCCTTTTTATGAGAAGTTTTTTGAGTGTTAGCTCCACACTTGAAAGCCCTTAGTGGGCACGCTTACCGCCGGAGACGGAAATCCGTGAGTTAGGGTGAGGTGTGACATTTTTAGGGTCGACCTTTTCTAACCCTTCCTTCCTTGTGAGAAGGCAGCATCGCTGCAGATGCTGGTTGTCCGAGGGAAACAGCTTACTGCTGTCACATCCTTCTACAGTCAGTCAGCAGTACGACTTCGCCGTGAGACCTTGAGTATCTGCTTTCAGTCTCATCGTTTTCCAGTCTACCTGCCTGGCATGGTATGACCTTCAGGAACATATGTTTCAGGCAGTATAGCTCGGTTGAGTCATGACGATAGTCAAGCCCGACCACCACGTCAAGGTAGCAGCTACAGTCAGGAGACAGAATATGAGAATACATAGAGTGTAAAAGCAAAATGAAATGAGTGATTTGGCGAAAGCCAATTAGCCAACTCAATGTGATGAGGCATAACTAAGTATTTGCAGTAGTGAACTGAGTCATGTCGGTAGTTGTCGACTACCTGGTTAGGGTCCACGAGATGTTAGTAATCGATGGTTAAAGATCTTGAATGACATGGCTCAAATTCGTTTGCAATGGAGTAGGTGCATTCATTCATTGTGTTCTCTCAAATCCTAATCTTCAGAATTCCTCATCATCTTTTTCTTGTTAAGTTTGTTTCACTAGATTCTATTTCTTGAATAATATCTTCTAATCCTAATCTCTCCAATTATTGTTAATACTTTCACTTCCTCTATTACTATGGGATTTGAATGGACAATTATATCTCTGTGTGCTAATCTGTTGATATGGCAACTTGAACTGATGCACGTACGTACGAAGTTGTACGTTGCTGTTGATTGAAGTATTTATAGTCAGACGAAAAGCAAGCAAGTAATGCACATACAAAACAGTGAAAATTTTTAGCGAAAAATTAACAAGATTAAATAACATGCGAACAGAGATTTGGGAAGAAAAGCTTAACTCGTTTTTCCAAACCTTGTGACAATGTTAGTACACACATCAGCAGTGCACATCTATGACCTTTGGGTCGCATGCACGATTGCTTCATCTGTTGACTACTGAGCTAACAGCACACAATGGTTTTAATGTCTAACTTTAATCGATCGATGATGCTGCTTCTACGATGATCTTGTCTATTGTTTTCAGTCGATAATCGCCTGACTTCCGACACAACTGAAACCGTGACCAGTTGTGGGTTCAACCGTGTCGAATGTGATGTGGTTACCCAATGAAAACAATAGACGTGGTCGTATGTTCTTTGCCTGAATCGCCACCAATGCGTTTACTACTTCTATTACTCTGTTGACTTAGAGTTTTGCCCTGTTTACTCGTAATTTATCTTCCCCATTTTGTTCATAATTATATTACCATTCTATACTTATTTTAAATATCATTTCTGTCAGTCAGCAGTGATGTAGAACTTCGTACGTTCGTAAATCAGTGCTCAAGATGTCATGCCACATTAGCACAGAGAAGCAATAGTCAATTCAAATCTCATTGTGGTAGAGGTAGTAAAACGTATGAGCAGTAGTCGTAAAGATTAGGGTTTTGAAGATATTTTTCAAAGAGTATAATTCAGTGAAGTAAATTTGTGAGTGATAAAGAGGCACCACACAAACCAATTATATCTGGCCTAGGATACTCCCTGGATGTCTAAACCAAAGCCGACAGTACAAAGAAAGAGCCACTTTTATCGATGTCGGCACCGCGGCCACTGTTGACTGAATCGGCTTGCGGCTCACTCCATATGTGAAAGTTTTAGAGCTATGTCATTCTAGGGTCTCTAATCATCGGTTACTAGTATCTCGCGGACACCAACCAAATAGTCTACACCTGCTAGGATGGATCAGTCCAGTTGTGAGTGAATTTATAGATTTGTGTCTTGGTTTGGTCGCGCCATAGCTTTCTTCCAACCTACTAGGGGCGGCCAGAACAATATCATTTCTAGATTCGCCCCACATCCAATGATAACTGATAGAATACTTACTTACTTACTTACGCCTGTTACCCCCAATGGAGCATAGGCCGCCCACCAGATTTCTCCAACCAACTGTGTCCTGGGCTTCCCTCTCCAGTTCTGTCCAATGTTTGTTCATTCTTCTCATATCTTTCTCTATTTCTCGGCATAATGTGTTCCTTGGCCTTCCTCTTTTCCTTTTGCCTTGAGGGTTCCATGTGAGGGCTTGTATCGTGACGCAGTTAGGTGCTTTTCGTAGTGTGTGTCCTATCCACTTCCACCGCTTCTTCCTCATTTCCTCCTCCACTGGAATCTAACTTGTTCTCTCCCACAGTTCGTTGTTGCCGATGGTGTTTGACCAACGAATACGAAGTATTTTGCGTAGACAGCTGTTAATAAACACTTGTATCTTCTGGATGATGGCTTTCGTAGTTCTCCATGTTTCCGCTCCATACAGTAGAACTGTCTTGATATTTGTATTGAAAATCCTGATTTTGGTTTTGGTTGAAAGTTGTTTGGAGTTGCAGATATTTTTCAACTGTAGAAATGCAGCCCTCGCTTTGCCAATCCTCGCCCTCACATCTGCGTCCGATCCACCTTTCTCGTCGATAATGCTGCCAAGATATGTGAAGGTGTTAACGTCCTCCAAGGTTTCTCCATCAAGCGTGATTCGGTTGGTGCATGTTGTGTTGCATCGGAGAATTTTGCTTTTTCCTTTATGTATGTTGAGACCTACTGCTGCAGAGGCTGCTGCTACACTGGTCGTCTTCTCTTGCATTTGTTGTTGAGTGTGCGATAGAAGAGCCAGGTCATCTGCGAAGTCCAGATCGTCCAGCTGCATCCTAACTGTCCAGTTGATACCGTGCTTCCCTCCAGATGTTGACGTCTTCATAATCCAGTCGATGACCAGAAGAAAGAGAAAGGGTGAGAGTAAGCAACCTTGCCTGACACCGGTCTTGACCTCAAAAGAGTCTGTTAGCTGTCCTTCGTGTACGATTTTGCAGTTGAATCCATCATAAGAATTCCGTATGATGTTAACTATTTTCTCAGGTACACCGTAGTGTCGAAGAAGCCTCCACAGTGTTTTCCTATCCACGCTATCGAATGCTTTCTCGTAATCGATGAAGTTGATGTAGAGTGGTGAGTTCCATTCAATTGATTGTTCCAAAATGATCCGTCATGTAGCAATTTGGTCAGTACATGATCGATCCTTACGAAATCCGGCCTGTCGATCTCGAAGTTTGGCGTCTACGAAGTCCTTCATTCTGTTTAACAATACTCTGTTGAAGACTTTGCCTGGTATTGAAAGAAGAGTGATGCCTCTGTAGTTCTCACACTTGCTGAGATCGCCTTTCTTTGGTATTTTGATGAGGTATCCTTCTTTCCAATCTGATGGTACTTGTTCCTCATCCCAAATCTTCTTGAAGAGGATGTGAAATATTTTCGCAGTTGCTTCTACATCTGTTTTCATTGCCTCTGCTGGAATGTTGTCTGGTCCTGCTGCTTTGCCGTTCTTGATTTGTCTGATGGCCATGCTGATCTCCTCAATCGTAGGTGCGCCAATATTAATTGGGAGATTCGTGGATGCTGCTTCGATGTTGGGTGTGTTCAGTGGAGCTGGTCGATTCAGAAGTTCCTTAAAGTGCTCTACCCACCTATTTCTCTGTTCTTCAGTGTTGCTGATTATTTTCACTTCCTTGCTTTTCACCGGTCTTTCTGGTTTACGATAGTTTCCGGCGAGCTTCTTTGTTGTTTCGTACAATTGTCTCATGTTTCCTTCTCTTGCAGCCTTTTCCGCCGTCATTGCTAGATCTTCCACATATTTTCGTTTGTCAGCTCTGATGCTCTTCTTCACTTCCTTGTTTGCTTCTGCGTATGCAGCTTGTGCTGTAACTTTCTCTGCTCTTGTTCGGCTGACATTCACTGCTGCCTTCTTGTTCCTCCTTTCTTGAATTTTTTCAAAAGTACCAACAGAGATCCATTCCTTGTGATGGTGCTTGTTGCGACCAAGGACCTCCTGACATGTTGAAGTGATTGCCTCCTTAATCCCTTTCCAATTGTTCTCCAATGTTGCTTCCTCTCCATTGAGTAGATCCTGAAAGGCCTGGAACCTATTGGTGAGGGCTATCTTGAATTCGTTGAGTTTTACGGTATCCCGAAGAAAGGCTGTATTAAACTTCTCTGATGTTGTCTGCCCCGTTGTTCAGTGCTTCTTTAGCTTCAATCTCATTTTGGCGATTAGCAAGTGGTGATCTGAAGCTATATCAGCTCCTTTCTTGGTTCTCACATCCTCCATGGTCCTTCTGAACTTTTTGTTGATACAGATATGATCAATCTGGTTTTGAGTTGTGTGGTCCGGTGAAATCCATGTGGCTTTGTGAATGCGTTTGTGTGGGAATATTGTGCCACCGATGACCAGTTTGTTGAAGGTACATAGGTTTGCAAATCTCTCACCGTTTTCGTTCCTTTCTCCCAGTCCATGTCGTCCCATGATGTCTTCATATCCAGTGTTGTCCATTCCAACCTTGGCATTCAGGTCTGCCATAAGAATCGTCAAATCCTTTGGTGAACATTTATCGACGATTGACTGCAGCCTTTCGTAGAATTGATCTTTAACGTCGTCATTGTAGTCATTGGTAGGTGCATAACATTGGATGACGTTCATTGTAATGTCCTGTTTCTTTGTTTTGAAGGATGCTTTAATGATCCTTGGTCTATGAGATTCCCATCCTATCAGTGCCTTTTGTGCATGTGTAACTCCTTGTGTATGTGAAGCGTTTTCCTCTTCATGACCAGAGTATAACAGCAGTTCCCCTGAAGCTAGTCTCAGTTATCCTACCTGTGTCCAATGCGTTTCACTGATTCCAAGCACCTCGAGATTGTATCGTTTCATTTCTGCCGCAACTTGAAATAGCCTTCCAGTCTCCCACAATGTACGAACGTTCCATGTACCTAGAAGAATGGTTGCTTTGGTTGTCAGAAGAGGCATCAGCCCCGTGACTTCCGAGGGAACTCGGCTTTCATCACGAGACATCATAATTCTTCTTCCAACTCCCAGGGCAGAGTTAAAATGGTTTGAATTATTTTTTCTGGTTAGCGTTTTTTTGGCAAGTGAGATTTCAACGGAATGGGGTCGCCAACCCCATGTCCAACCCTCCTCCTTTATCCGGGCCTGGGACCGGCAGTAGCCCCGAAGGTTCTACTGGCGGAGTTGATAGAATACTGGTTTTTATATAAAATGCAGAGTCTTCGGACTACCCTAAACAACAATGCAAGCATGTTCGGGATGCGGTTTTCCCCCTCGAAATGCAAAATGTTGCTTCAAGATTGGGTTTCATCGGCACCTGAACTAGAGATAGGGAGTGAAGTAGTCGAACGTGTAGACCGCTTCACTTATCTTCGGAATCTCATCAGTGCTGATGGCCTGGTGACTGACGAAATCTGAGCTCGGATACAGAAGGTTCGATTGGCTTTTGCCAACCTGCGTCACTTATGGCGTAGGCGAGATATCCGTTTGCTGACCAAAAGACGAGTGTACTGCGCAGTGGTTCGCTCCGTCTTACTTTATGGCTGTGAAACATGACCAGTAAGAGTAGAAGATATTCGTAGGTTATTGGTTTTCGATCATAGGTGTCTTCGAAGCATTGCTGGTATATCGTAGGACACCCGAGTGAGCAACGCTGTTATTAGGAATCGGGTGCTAGGTAAGAATGGCAGATCAATCGATGAAGTATTGAAACTTCACCAGTTGAGGTGGTTTGGACATGTGCTGCGTATGCCTAACCAGCGACTGCCTCGACGAGCTTTGTTTTGTAGTGTAGGAATAGGTTGGAAGAAAGTTAGGGGCGGCCAAACCAAAACATGGCAGAAATAAATCCATGAAGTCATTGACGAGTGGACTTAGCCATGTCGGTAGTTGTCGACTACCTGGTTGGGGTCTGCGGGATGATAATAATCGATGGTTAGAGACCTTGAATGACATGGCTCAAAATCGTTCGCAATGGCGCCGGTGCATTTATTCTTTGTGTTCTCTCAAATGCTAATCTTCTGGATTCTTCAACCCCTCTAGTTTTGACTTTCTAAACTTTTCTCATTAAATCATACTTCTTGAATAATATCTTCTAATCCTAACCTCTCCGATTACTTCTAATACCCTTACTAACTCTCCTACTATTGGATTTGGATTGATAATTACATGTCTGTGCTGATGTGGTATGGCGACATGAACTGATGTACTTACGTACGAAGTTCTACGTTGCAACTGACTGACTGATATAGTTCATGCACAAATCCTATTGATTCGTATTTGCTATTCGATCCTATTGATTCGTATTTGCTATTCGAGTGTATGTTTCAGATTTTTTTTCATATTTCAGATACTTTATCAATGAGACTATACGACTTATATACTTATATATCAGATTATCTAAAATAACTTCTTTTTTCTTCGGGTTTCTTTCATTTTAGACAGAACTTAATACTCTGACACAATCATCAGTCAATGAAACATATTCACAATTGAATGAACATAACACCTCAGATTCAATGAACAATATTATTGTTGAAAAACAAATTGACACCGTGAAAATATCCAACACTATCGAGTGTAATGATAACACATCCATGAAACAAACCAATACATCAACATGTTCACAATCATTGTCTGAAACAACAACACCATCATTGAAATCAACAATAGAATATGGAAAAAATCCAACATCATGCAAAGTGAACAACAATAGTTACACTTCGGATGAATTCAGTGTGATTCTGTATAAACTTCATTTAGATTTATGCAAGCTGGATAAACCGTTCACAGCTACCATGAATAATGACGATAACCATGATAATACCATTGATAGAAATAATAATAATAATCTATGCACATTGTTAAGAGAACGTTTTAAATTATGGTATGATGTAGATTGTTTAATCAATAATGGTCAATTGATCAATTCCAATGAAACATTGAACCTATTGAATGGCTTTTTTGACAAATTCTCTTCTGAATCTTCTATACAAAAAAAGACAACCACACCATGGCGTCATTTCGATATTCCGATCACGGATTCATCGACTTGTGTACAAGAGAATAATTTACTTTATCATTTATTGAATATTTCATTACCGGCTAGTAATAATAATTCTGTGACACCACCAACAAAGAAAACTCTTAAAAACACTAATTCAGCCACTATCATGATTGATGCTTCTAATCAATCTGCAAGTTCTTGTAGTGTTAATCTGTCATTGAATGTTGATTGTAGACAATCGTCTTCTCCATTGTCACAATTGGAATCTTTGGATGGAAATGTTAACAGTCAAACTACTCAAAGAATAGCTAATTCTGTGCCGTAAGTGAAATACTTGGAAATCCAGAATTTTTGTTTATATGTAAATATATTACATAATGGGGTTGGGAAGATTTTTGAACTGCACATTTGGAATTATGAATCAATCATTGTTAGACCAGCATTAGAAACCTGCAAGCACTGGACGGCTGTGTTCGTCCTGGTGTGCACATCCACGACTCCCGCACCTCGCAGGATTCGAACCCAGGACCTTCGTCGGTCTTGAGCACGAATGCCTAACCTCTGGACCACTTTGCCGGTATCTAACGGTATTAATGTCTAACCTCGATCAATTCACGGTCTTGCGCAACCTCATACACTGTCTTCGATAGTTTCTGTCTACACCCGACCAGGTTGAACTTCACTGGTCACGTCTTCTCACTAGAAGTCAGAGAAGATCCCTGCTGATGAGTCCCGTATCAGGACGTAAAGGCCGTCCAGTGCTTCCAGGTTTCTAATGGTGGTCTAACATTGATCGATCCATAATTTCAAATTATATATATATTAGTAGTACGTTTAAAGATCGTGGGAGTTTCACCAGTCCTGAAGGCCTGGCGATTGACGAAATCTCAGCACGAATGCAGAATTCTCTGTTGACCTTTGTCAATTTACACCATTTATGGCTTAGGCAAGATATCCGTCTACCAAATAAAAGACGAGCCTACTGAGAAGCAGTTCACTCCATCCTAATTTACAGGTGTTGAACATGACCAGTAAGGGTAGAGGATATTTGTACGTTACTATTATTCTATCATATGCGTCTTAGAATCATTGCTCATATATCCTGGGATAATCGAGCAAGCAATCCTGGGATTAGGGAAAGAGTACCAGGTAAGGATGGCAAATGGTGAATCTTCATGTGGTACGTATTTCCAACCACCGACTGCCTTGATGGACTTTGTATAAATGTTTTATGACCAGTTAGATTGTGACAAACATTGGAATGTAGAACACATATCTTGTCTCGCTGGTTGGATCTCGCTGTTCACAAAAAAATCTTGAACTCAACACATTCTCCTCCGAATTCTCATCTGAGAGAGAGCTATTGGGTCATCATGTCTGTTTTTTTAAGAAACTCAAAGAATTCTTGTTCATAGTTCATGTTACGCCTGCACGTACACACGTCAACTTGATATACTTGAACTATTACGAGTTTACCTAGTCGGAAAACGAGAGCGAGAATCGGGCGACACGACATGCTACTCAAATCCGACTATCTCAACCCCCATATTGAGTAAAAGAAGACAAGACTTGATATGAAGTAGAACCTGTATTCTACAAGCATCCAGAAAGTACGAGGTCCTAATCCAGAAGAGAATCAGGACCCTAGACTAGGGATCCGGGACCGAGCCCTGGTCCTGGTCATAAAATGTTACAGATAATGCGTGTTTATACATTTTGGTCGAATGAGAAACAGCATCGAAGTCTGTGACATTGACAGTTAAGACGACCAATAGGAAGGAACATTTGAAGTGACGTTGATAGTCAGGACAACCAATAAGAAACAACATTGAAGCACGTGACATTGATATCTACTAGGACGACCATAAAATTGACCAGTAGGAATTAACCAATAGGAATTGACCAATAATTGTCTCAGGATATTGGATCAATATCCTAACAGTTCACTGTTCAAATTAGTCGATTTCTCTGAATGATTTCTAATCAAGACAGTATTTCGTCTTCTTCTTCTTCTTCTTATTGACAGCAACAATCACCAAAAACCTTTAAAAATTACATCGAATGAATTTAAATTACGTCTCATTGATGTTTTAACACGTTATGGTCGTATTATTGCTGAACGTTTAATTTGTTTAAATTATCTACAAAATCAATTGATACATTCAAACAAAAACCATTGGTCATTGTACAGCTATGTTCAATCACAAATTAAAATGATATCATCTTCAAATAATCACTTGGATCAACAATTGCCATCATCATCATCATCATCGATATGTTGTTTTGAATTAATTCAATATCTTGATAAAATCTATGAACGTTTAATGAAATTAATCACTCAAACCATTGTAAGCACCGATTCCATTGGTTTCAATGTTCAATTAGGTAATCAAGCTCTACCGAATTGGCTACTTCTATCAACTGATTATAAAACTACTGATGATGATAATGATGAAAAGCTATCAACAATGAACGCCGGTTCAATTGGTGGACGTTTAATGATATTCTTAATTTTATACATGATTATTAAACAACAATATGCTGAATTGATTTATTATTTTGTTCGTGTATTGTATCAAGTAAGTAGGAGGACTGTTTAGCAGTGTTTACAATTCCGTCGCTGAAGATTAAACACATGTGTTCAATGTTCAACATCTAAGTCTACTAAACCCGGTATCTATGAATGTACAATGTCTAATTTTTTTTTTAATTACTTCCTGATGATGATGATGATGATGAATAATAATACACATTCATCATTGATTGGCTACAATGTAGATAATCTTGTCTCATGCACACTTGACACAGGGGTCGCACAATCCAAATGGAATTATGGATATGATTGAGTTTCATTGAAATTATGAATCAATCATTGTTAGATTACTATGACTTACTTAATTACTTACGCTTGTTACTCCCAATCGAGCATAGGCCACCCACCAGTTTTCTCAAACCAACTCTGTCCTGGGCTTCCCTTTCCAGTTCTGTCCAATGTTTGTTCATTCTTCTCATATCTTTCTCTATTTCTCGGTGTAATGTATTCCTTGGCCTTCCTTTTGCCTTGAAGGTTCCATGCGAGGGCTTGTCTTGTGATGCAGTTAGGTGCTTTTCGTAATGTGTGTCCTATCCACTTCCACCACTTCTTCCTGATTTCCTCCTCCGCTGCAGGTATCTGGTTTGTTCTCTCCCACAGTACGTTGGTACTGATCGTGTCTGGCCAACGAATCTGAAGTATTTTGCGTAGATAACTGTTAATAAACACTTGTATCCTCTGGATGATGGCTTTGGTGTTCTCCAAGTTTCCGCTCCATACAGCAGAACTGTCTTGACATTAAATTAGAAACCTGAAATGCATTGATGGCCGTTTCGTCCTAGTATGAGACTCTTCAGCAGTGTGTATCCAAGACGTTGCAAACTTAATGGCTGAAAATTGAAGTCTTTTAGTGCAATCAAATACCACCATTGCACTTCATCAGGGGATTTCTGACAAAAATCTAAATAAAATATTTTACAGATGATTAAAACGTTAACAGAAAAGATAGAATAATAATTATTTTGTTAAAATGAGGCTTTCAATTAGGGTTGGATATATATTTACCGTATATCTGATGTCTGGTAATGAGAGTAAAATATTTTTGGCCGTTGAGTGTGGAAAAACAGACACTTAGCCTGCTGACTGTTAAATTAGCTTCATTGAGATCTTGAACTGACCAATATTAGAGCTACATTGAACTACGTATGGGACTCCTCAGCAATGCACATTAATGCATCGAACCTGGGGGCTTCGGTTGTGTGCGCAAACGCTTAACGTCTTGACCACTGAGCAACGGTGTTAATGTCTAACTTGAATAAATCCACGTTATTGCCCATCTATCTCACACGCAACAACAAATTCAAGAGAAGACGACCAGTGTAGCAGCAGTCTCTGTAGTAGCGAGTCTCAACATACATAAAGGAAAAAGCAAAACTCTCCGATGCAACACAACTTGCGCCAACCAAATCACTCTTGATGGAGATGCCTTGGAGGACGTTAACACCTTTACATATATGGGCAGCATCATCGACAATCAAGGTGGATCGGATGCAGATGTGAGGGCGCGGATTGGAAAAGCAAGGGCTGCATTTCTACAGTTGAAAAATATATGGAACTCCAAACAACTGTCAACCAAAACCAAAATCAGGATTTTCAATACAAATATCAAGACAGTTCTACTGTATGGAGCGGAAACCTGGAGAACTACGAAAGGCATCATCCAGAAGATACAAGTGTTTATTAACAGTTGTCTACGCAAAATACTTCGGATTCGTTGGCCAGACACGATCAGCACCAACGAACTGTGTGAGAGAACAAACCAGATTTCAGTAGAGGAGGAAATCAGGAAGAAGTGGTGGAAGTGGATAGGACACCACTACGAAAAGCACCTAACTGCGTCACGAGACAAGCCCTCACATGGAACCTTCAAGGCAAAAAGAGAAGAGGAAGGCCAAGGAACACATTACACCGAGAACTAGAGAAAGATATGAGAATACTGAACAAAAATTGGACAGAACTGGAGAGGGAAGCTCGGGACCGAGTTGATTGGAGAAAACTGGTGGGCGGCCTATGCTCCATTGGGGTTAACAGGCGTAATTAATTATTGCCCATCCATCGCATTCGATGGTAACTGCTTCACATCCAACACTAATTGAACCCCATTGATCAGTGCTTTTAACTAAAATTGTAGGATGTTCACTCACTGGTCTAGAGGTTAAGTGTTCGTGTGTGAAATCGGAACCAGCGCTTATAGATTTCCAATACTACTGTAACATTGGTTGGTCTATAATTTGTGTTCCTGGACATTTTTGTGCAGCTCACCCACGAATTCAATCATTTTTATGGTGCACATATATTCAGGTGCTCCTTCGTTCTAATGTCTGTGTGTTTAAATCTGTTGGGAACGTTAGATCGCCAGAACTCGCTTGATAAATGCCTTATTTTGGATTTCACGTTTGCCAGCATGGGCTGATCAGTTGACCTTGAGATTTCATTTCCCATCGGGAAAAGCCTTGGTTGTGATTGGTTACTGTGTTATTCTAGTAAGCTATTTTTGTGACTCTTCCAAGGACGTTTCTATGATGTACAATTAAACGAGAGTTGTGCGCTTGATTTTATTGTGCTTGCTGGATGTTTGTAGAATATACTTCCTACGCTTATCGAGACTACTGTTTTGCCGTCTCGAGTCAACAGACCAGGGTAGCCTACCTGGACGCTGGTTCATTGTCTCGTCCGCGTTTATCGACTAAGGTGAGCCCGTAATAGCTTCAAGCGTACCTAGTGATGAACATAACAAAATCGGTGTGTAATAAATAAAAATAGACTGAATTCCGAAAAAGTACAGCCTTTACAGATTAAAAATTCACATTGTTTAAACTCAAGGTTGTCGATTTTCGTAGATTGTTCACGTTGTGATGCAGTTTCGTCCTCTGAGCTGGATGATTTAGTGATGGAGCTTTCATTGTTGTTCTTCTGAACAACATCATCGACAGTACGAAATTCAGGTAGAAGAAGTGAAGTATTCGAATTTCTCCACGTATTTATGACTCATAGCTTACTTATCCTGTCGACCTTGATCTTGATTGGTTGTTGTTGTTTTTGTTGACCTCAAACTTGCCGTTGTATGTGCATCCATCACAATCATCCTCCTGCACCATCTCAAAATTGTTCACGTGGTTTCAATCACTTTTATATACTATAACTTGTTTATCTGTTCATTATTCATGTAGATTGTTGAACCGCCTGTTGGAGCATTCAAAGGAATTGTAAATTGTGGATTTCCATCTTCATCTACATGTTCATTTGGTGTACTACGTCAATGTCATGCTACTTTAGAAAATTCTTTAATGATAATGAAATCCACTTTTCCTTGGTTATTATGGGTATGTTAATCAGGATTTATTGTTATTAAATAAATTGTTTCTTAAATTTTAAAATACCCGAATGTAGCAGCTGCTACCTTGATGTGGTGATCGGGTTTTGATTATCATGATGACCCAGCGGAGCTATACTGGCTGGAACATATGTCCCCACAGGTTCTACTATGCCAGGCAGGTCGATTTGAGAACGATGAGACTAAAAGCAACTGCTGAAGGTCTGAGGGCGAAGTCGTACTGCTGACTGTAGAAAGGTATGATAGCAGCAAGGTGTTTCCCGTGGACAGCCAGTATCTGCAGCGATGCTACCTTCTCACAACAAAGGGAGGGGTCAGAAAAGGTCAACTCTAAAAATGTCATACCTCACCTTACCTCACGAATTTCCGTCTCCGGGGGTAAGGCCTTTCAAAAGAGGGACACTTGCCGTTGCCTCGTCATTATCTTTGCCTACTCTCCCCTTGGTTGCATCCCGGACGACGTAAAAGATGAATTTTACAGAAAACTCGGACTTTCTTCAAAACGTTAGGCGCTCTGATGCAGCAGCGGTTACTGATGACTTTGATTCTCAAGCAGGTAGACTACTCAACAAAGAAAAACACCTTGGTGGTTCTTATGGTGTGTCGTGGCTCAAAGATCAGATATTATGGTGACTGTCCACCGTAACTATGTTTAAATAATCGCTTATTTCTAGCGCATACTGACCTTAAGCATAAGGGAAAACACTTTATGACATATCAACCGCCAGAAGCGACCCGACTAGATCACATTGCTATCAGCCACAGTTGGAGAGGCTCCACTGAAGACTGTCGCTCGTTCTGCGACACATGTTTAGATTCAGATCATGATCTAGTACAAGTGCGTATTTTTTTGTCACTTACTGGACGTAGGAAAGACACCGCAAGGAAACCTGTTAAATTTCTACTCACTGATAGCATAGCTAAGAATCTATTTGAGGAACAAATAAAAAAACAGTTAGGCAGCGACTTAAGTGATGCCTAACGCAAGGTAACTTCAAATGATATCCAAAAATCTGTAAAAACAGCAGTGATATCTGCTAGTAAGGTAGACCATAATGTTAGGGAAAAGCATTGGGTCTCAGTAGCACCCACCGAACGGTCGAAAACTCATTCCACCTGGCTCCGAACCTGATGAAGAGCGAAGTCAGCTTAAGCACAGGCTGATAAAAAGCCTACGCAACGATCGCGCAAGAGAGATCTAAAAGGCAGCGGCGATAGGCAACACTGGACAACTATTCTGACTTATCAAGGAAACCGGTGTTAAGAATCCGACTGTTAGCGAAACTATGTTGGAAAAAGATGGGACTATTATTCATTGCCAATTCAGTAGATTGGATCAGCGGTCAGAACACTTCGAGGATCAGTTCAACTGGCCTTCAGCCACACTTCGGTTGTCCACAATCTCCAGTCATCCTTAGTGGCAAATCGATATAAGTCCAATGACTCTTGATGAAGTTGAAAAAGCCCTAGGAAATCTAAAGCGAGGTAGAGCAGCATGTCCTGATACGCTTACCCTTGAGATTTTTAAGGATGGTGATCCAGTTTTAGCAGCTAGGTTGACTGAGATCTTACGTAGAATCTAGGAACTGGTCGTAATCCCATCCGACTGGTCTCAATCACTGATTGTCCCAATCTATGAAAAAGGACAAAAGTCTTCTTGTGACAATCACAGGAGAATAAGTCTAACTAATATAGTATCTAAAATATCGGCCTCAATGATACTCCAACACCTAACGAAAGCTCGTGAAGAGCAGACTAGAGAAAACCAGTCTGGTTTTCGACCTGAACGTGGATGTATAGACCACATTTTCACACTTCGACAGGTCCTGGAACACAGACACACATTTAGGCGTGCTACAATAGTTGTGTTCCGGGACCTTAAGGCGGCATTCGACTCTGTCGATCGTGAGGTTCTGTGGCAGTGTCTGTCATTGAAAAGTGTGCCAAGAAAGTATATTAACCTTATACAAGCTCTCTACTCGAACGAACCTCACTGGTTGAGTGAGAGCTTATAGCGAACTGTCATCGGAACTGATTACTTGAAGTGATGTCCATCCGGGATGTCCACTTTCTCCAGTTTTGTTAGATTTTGTCGTTGATCTGTTTCTATATATAACATTTTCATCGTCTAACTTTGCATTAGTGGACCTTCTACCAGGAGATTCATTGGTTGAGTTAGAATATGCCGATGACATAGTTCTACTTAGTGAAGACGCTGACAAAATGCAATGTCTCCTGACTATCCTAAGCAACAATGCAAGCATGTTCGGGATGCGGTTTTCCACGTCGAAATACAAAATGTTTTGTTCAAGATTGGCTTGCGTCGGCACCTGAACTGCTTATAGTGAGTGAAGTTTTTGATCTTGTCGACCGCTCCGCTTATCTGAGTAGTCTCATCAGTGCTGATTGCCTGATGACTGACGAAATCTCAACACTCATACAGAATGCTTGATTGGCTTTTGCCAACTTGCGTCATTTATGTTGTAGGTGAGCTATCCGTCTTCTAACCAAACGACGAGTGTACTACGCAGTGGTTCGTTCAGTTCTTTGTGGCTGTGAAATATGGCCAGTCAGAGTAGAAGACATTCGTCGGTTACTGGTTTTCGATACTTTACTTACTTCTATCCGAAATTTGTGCTGATGATGTTGTTCAGAAGAAGAACAATGAAAGCTCCACAACCAAAACATGCAGCTCAGAGAACGAAACACCACCACAATCAATTCACCTAAGCTATAAATTTTCTCCACTATCTCAAAATCATATAAGCGTGACTTTAACTTACTTACGCCTGTGACCCCATATCGAGTTTGTTTTCTACAGGCATGGGATCACTAGCCCCCATTCTCACTCCTCCTCCTTTATTCGACCTCGGGACCGATAGTAACCCTAAAAGTACTCCTTGCCGAGTTATACCAAATATACTTACTTACCTTACATTTTGAAGAATACAGTTTTCTTTTTAAAATCTTTATACCTTACATTTGTTTATTTAAGTGAACGATATGTTGTATTTTTCAACTTCTTGACAATAAAAATCGTATTTTTTTTTCTTATTTTAGCTTCTACACCAAATTGACTGGATTGATTTAGCCAGTTATTTAAATCAACAAGCACCAATGTTATTTCCTCAAAGGGATTACAGTTTATTAAGTGACAATAATGATAACAATAACTAGAACACTAATTAATTAATTAATTACGGTTCAATATGAATGAATTGAACTAGTCTTTCAAGCTAATATATTCGAATTGATTGAATATTGAATAATCTATCTCTTTTATTTTAATTGATGGCCATTTTAGACTATCATGTTTGAATATATTGATTTTTGTTAATGAACAGTTGTATTCACTCGACCATCGACTTTGGAATAATTTTTTTTCCGTGTAGAATGTTTTGTTTTGTTTTGCTTTTTTTAAACAAAGCGCCTAATATTTTATGCATCGATTTGTTTGATTGCAATGTTTTTAAACTGTCAATTGTAATTTCTTGTGTATATTCAATTTTTTAAAAAAAAAATTTTTCTTATATTGACTTTCATTTTTAATTTCTGCATGTTCAATTTGCTATTTTGTTCTAAAAAAATGTTGAAAATTGTACAATAATGAAATGTACTTCCGGTTCATGAACTTAATATATATATATATATATATATATATATATATATATATTGCTATCATGTAGAGTTGTGTTGAAGAGTTTGTAAACATGAAACATTTCAAGTCGACAGATACTGTTCTTCTTCTTCTATAGTTATCTCCTTTCTGAATACCTGTAGTTATGTTAAAGAAACGCCATGCTTGGCGGTTTCGTTGAATATTTTTCTGTTAAATTGATATTAGACCACCATTAGAAACCTGAAAGCACTGGACGGCCGTTTCGTCCTGGAATAGGAATCATCAGCAGTGCGCATTCACGACGGTTAGGGCGTTCGCGCACAATACCGAAGGTCCTGGGTTCGAATCCTGCGGGGTGCAGGAGTCGTGGATGCGCAATGCTGATGAGTAGTCCCACAACAGGACGAAACGGTCGTCTTTCAGTGCTTCCAGGTTTCTAATGGTGGTCTAACATTGATCGATTGATGGTTACAAATAAAACTTAACAATCTTCACAACAACCCCGCAATGCAATTACATGTGTCCACTAGTGACTAGCTTTGTGAGGAATCTTCTCCGAGTTCTAGTGGGAAGTCGTGACCAGTGAAGTTCAAACCTGTTCGGATGTATACAGGGTAGAAGGTTGCGCAACTCTGTGAATTTGATCAAGTTAGACATTAATACCGTTAGATACCGGCTCAGTGGTCTGACGGTTAGTGCGTTCGCGCACAATACCGAAGATCCTGGGTTCGAATCCTGAGGGGTGCAGGAGTCGTGGATGCACACTGCTGATGATTAGTCTCATACCAGGACGAAATGGCCGTCGAGGGCTTCCAGGTTTCTTCTAATGGTGGTGGTCTAACATCGATCGATTCATGATTACAAATAAAACTTAACAATCTTCACAACAACCCCGCAATGCAGTTAAGTTGATAGTTTTAGATTAAATTCAATACCCAGTACACCTTGGTTTACAGTGGATATCTCAACTAATGCTAATAATAATCCCATGTAAAAAAAACAGTGTTTTAAACATCCTACTTACCACTAGTAGATTACAGATATCAACCTTACTTCACTACGAACAATCAGTTGATATTACTGATTATCAGTACTTCATACATACATCAATAACTTCTACTAATAGAATAGGTTAGTGAACTATAAAAAATTTATGTATTTCAGCTCACTGTAACACTGACGATCACGATATCATCATGTAGAAGAGTCGTGTTGAAGAGTTTGTAAACATTTCAAGTCGATAGATAATACTATTCTTGTCATAATATGATGATGATTTTTATACGTTTACAATTTATCAATTACCAATATGAATGGATAATACAACAACATAAAATGTCTCAATCGTACAATGTCCAATGATCAATGTTCAATAAATAAATAAATAGTCAAGTATTATATATCATTTTCAAAAAAAAAACAATGTGTTATAAATGATGAATTGAAAGAGTAATGTTTGTTTTTCTTTGTTGTTGTTGCTGCTTATTTTCAATTATTATGTTCATGCACACAAATTGACTCTTTTGTAACAGTAGTAATCAATCAACATCATCGTCGCTGTTGAACGACACTGAACATTGAACAATGAACAAACAGTTTTTTTGTTTTCTAGCTGCACCAATGTCAATTTACATAATACTACTACTACTACTTACTAATCAGCGTATAGAAAGAATCATTGATTATTTGTGTGTGTTGTAAACTTACTTATATATGAATATGACAAAGACAAATATGAAAGGTAATATATATAAAAATTGGTTGAAAATAGTTTACACTATATGTTGCCAACAATAACAATAAAATTTGTTTTACTTAAAGATAATCTGTGGCGGGCAATTAATTGATTGATTAAATTTTGTAGTTGAAAATTAAATTAAATAACCATGTTGAAAATGTAGTAAAAGTTAATAATAATAATTCTAATGAAATTATGATACACTAACTGTGTGTATGTGTTAAACTTCATTTTGAATATATATGAACGACACTGTAAATTCAAACAGACAAAGCAAACAAACATGTTCATGAACCTGTTGAACATTTTTTATTTGACTAAAATGAAAATCTAAAGCAGAACAGAACAGAAAAATAATAATACTTGAAAGGGAAAATAGAAATAAAAACGATAGAGATTACAAAGGGGAGAAGGAAAATAAAGCAATACCAACTTTTCAAATTGTTGAGAAACAAAGAACAAGAACCTCTGTTTTTTGCCAATAATTAATTATTTTTCATTTCTATCATTCGATTGTATACTCATTGGTAAATATGCATTGTTTGTTGGTGATGGTGATTCGGATTCATTGACTGTTGTAGACTGTTGAGTTTGTGGCATCATTGTGCCAAGTGGTGAGGCGTTCTCTTGCAGACGCATTGCAGCAGCTAAACTCATACGTTTCTTATAACTATGACGATTTAAACTAGATGAATTGTGATGATGTTGTTTATCACGATCTGTTGTTGTATGTGATAATTCACGTGTGTACTCTTCAACGACATGATCTATTTCTTTATCAATTTCAGCATCTTTTTGAATTAATTCTTTATGACATAAATGATCTACAATGCCAGCTCCGACTGCATCACCCATGACATTGATTGAAGTACGAATTCGATCACTGAAAAGATAGATAGATATATAAAATATTTAGGAGGTAAACTTCTTAGACCGCAGTTTGAATGTTTAAATTATTTGTATAATTTTACACAACAGTCAACTAACTTGTTGTATGTACAAAGGGAAGTAGAAATGTTGACAAGTAAATTTTTGATGCAACTATTTGAACATCCGAACATGTTAGGATCAATAATGTTTTTTTTTTCGTTTAGTTTGTGCACAATAAGTGTATAGTAGTGTAGATCCCAACACACAAAAGAGAAAAAGTAAGATCCTCTGAAACAACACAACATCCACTAACCAAAGCATACAGTCTGTCAACAACAACATATAACTTTGTACGCTTGTACATCAGTTCAGTTTGCCATACTATATTAGCACAAACGCAGTTGACAATTCAAATCACATAGTAGTAAAAGTAGTAGAAGTATTAGCAATAATTGGAGAGATTAGGGTTCCAGGATATTATTTATGAAGTAAAATGCAGTGAAATAAACTTAAAAAGATTGACAGAACAGAAAGAATTTTCAATACAAACGTCAAGACAGTTGTTCCATTGTATGGAGCGGAAACTTGGCGGACTACGAAAGCCTTCATACGGAACATACATGTGTTTATTAACAGTTGTCTACGCTAGATTCCGAGGATCCGTTGGCTAGATACCATCAACAACAATCTACTATGCGAGAGAAGAAACCAGATTCCAGCAGAGGAAGAACTGCTGGAAGTGAATAGGACACACATTGAATAAAGCAGCCAACTGCCTCATAAGCCAAACTGTCACTTGGAACCCTTAAAGTCAAAGGAGAAGAGGAAGACAAACAAAAACACAATACGCCGAGAATTGAGGATAGAAACGAAAAGAATGATCAGCGATTGGGTAGAACTGGGAAGGAATGCCCAAAATAGAGTAGACTGGAGAATACTTACTGGTCGGCAGTCTATGATAATCATCATATCAACCTTACAATATATTAACTCACATATAAATGAAGTAATTAATTACAAAGTCAATTTGCAGTTCAAGTCTTAAAAAAATGGAATAATCTCCATAAATATAGACATATTGTGAGATTTAGTCGTAATTCTAATAAATCTATTTAGTGAATCAGATTCCACGGACTGTATTCAATATAACAGTTACATAATATCGAGGATCGTTTAAATACAAAGACGTTGTCTGTAGGATGTGAACTTGATAAGAGAAAAAAAATACGTAACGCATTCTCCTCATGGCTTGATAATCTTTGCTTTGATCTTCCTAGATGGAAGTCGAATGTGCATGCACACTGGTGAGGATCTTAGTAATAACATGATTCAATGTTCAGCATTGTTTCGTTTCTTGTTTAAATAAAGACAATCGGTATTATAAACTACAAAATAATTATGTCATCATTATCAAAAAAAAATGTACCATTATTGACCATTCAATTTGTTTAAACTTACAGTAACCAATCAACTGCCAAAATTAAAGAAATATCTTTTGTAGGCAAACCGACAGATGTAAGCACTAACATCATAGTGACTAAACCAGCGCTCGGAACACTTGCAGCTCCTATTGCTGCTAACGTTGCTGTTAAGCTAAATAAGAATTATTTTTGCAAAAAACAAGTAAAAATATATTTGTTAAATGAGGCAATGAAAAATAAACGTATTATGATTTGTATTAGAAGTGTCAAATCACATTGATCTTCCTTAGTTAATCATTAGTCATCTGCTAAGTAAGTAACATGGGGTGAATATATAACATAACACAAAGTTAACAAGTTTGATTATAAACACTTATGTCTATTTTCAGAAGTTATAGTGATTATAAGGTTAAAATCAGACAAACACTCTAACAGCATTGTATTCCTTCTATTCAGGCAGTTGAACGTGTTCAAACATTAAACTCAAACAACTGTATATTGAATTTTTTACATAAGCTTCATTTATAAACAATCTGAAAATTTTTAAGTTATGGACTCATTGTAATTTGCGTTCAAAAAATGTGTCTACTTAAAATTAATAAGTAGAAATAATAAGTTGTCTGAAAAAATTCGATCAGTGTAAAAGAAGACAATAATATTACAATGACATTTCAATAAGTTGAAATTGTAATGCTTGCTGATTGCGAACAATCAGTTAGTTACTGGACCAAAAACATTTCTGTCATAATTTTAACACCTGTCTAAAATCAATCTATATTTCCCGATAATTTTATGATTTAGTGAGGCGGAAAGCTAAGTGGATTGGAAAATCACATTATTCTTGATTCATTGAGTTCTCATGTGAAACTCACTCCATAAACTGTTTGTTATGCAGTGAATAATTTGTTTAGATAAATGACTATTCTTGATTTACCTTGCATGTTTACTGATAGTTAAGTTAGGTGGTGGAGAAATTTACGTAGCTCATGTGGATGATTGTGGCGGTGTTTCGTTCTCAGATAGAAATCTATCTGAGGTTTGTGCTGATGATGTTATTCAGGAGAACAATGAAAGCTCTACAACTAAAACATCCAGCTCAGTGAATGGAATACTACCATAATTACTGATAGTCAATTTAGACAAGTCTTCACAGTATTCAAAAATCAATGATTTGAAATAATGGAGGATACCTTGTTTTCCGAAAATCAAAGTGTTAATTATTTATAAGATATGTAGGTTCTTCATTTCGTGAATATTTTAACAGTTTGTATTGATTAAGATTACAAGTGAGACCTAGGTACATGAGCTTTGACTCCTCAGTTAATACTTACTGCTGATAAGTCTCATAGTAGAACAAAACCACTATCCATTCCTATCGGGTCTTCAATGGTTGACTAAATTAGCAATCAATTCATACTCTCAGTAAAACAGAAAAAATTGTACAATCCCCTATGGACAATTAATATTTGATTTGAATTTCTGATATGCTCGTCAGTTGCTATGCTTGAAACTATCACGTTAGTCGGTAAACAGAGCGAAGACAAATAATGTAGAGTGACACGATAGGCTAATCTAATCCGTTTGTCCCCGGCCTGGCTAACTATATCAAGAAGGCTTGATAAGGCGTAGAAAGTGTATTCTACAATTACTGAGAAATACGAGGTTAACCAGCACACAAAGCGAGTTTATACATGAAAGAAACGTTCTTGGGAGGGCCGCCAAAATAGCGTACGAAAATAACCCATCAACGAATAACAGTCAAGGATTTTCCGAGTGTGGAATGTAAGCTGAAGGTCAAATAAGCAACTTACGCACGAAAACATAAAAAAATCCAAAAATTAGGACCTTTACCAAGTGACTTCTGGAGATTTAGCGTCCTCAAAAATTTCAAAAGTAAATAATTTCTAACTTCCTTCTTCATTTTGATACACATTTCATCTCGAGCGCAACTTAACCTAGGATTATTTATTTCACTCACGTTTCTGATGGCGATCTAACAATGACTGACTGGTGATTTCAAATGTGTAAAAACACTAATCTCGATAACTCTAATTGAAAATATCTTAAAATGTGCTCACTAGTGACTAGCTTCGTGAGAAAATTCTCGGAGTTCTGACGAGAAAACGTGACCAGTGGAGTTCAACCCTGTCTAGTGTGGGCAGTAACTAAGAAAGATAAATGGGTAAGGTCTCACAAAATCCCTAGATCAATCAGGAGTAGACATCAACACCGTTGGATGGCGGCGCAGTGGTCCAGAGTTTAGGCGTTCGCTCACAATACCGAAGGCCATGGGTTCGAATCCTGGAAGTAGCAGGAGTGATGTAAGCGCACTGCTGATGAGTCCCATACCAGGACGAAACGGCCGTCTTTCAGTGCTTCCAGGTTTCCTATGATGGTTTAACAATGATTAATTGATGATTTCAAATGTGTAAAAACACCAATCTCCATAACTCTAATTGAAAAATATGAATCATCGATGTTAAGGTTGAAAATTTGTCAAAAACAAAACATGATACTGTTTTCACCCTAGTTCGCCGTTAGATTATTTGCAGCGAGAATGTTAAATCAGTCAAAACTATTTATTATGAGTCAGTGATCACAATCAAAAAGGTTACGTAACCAACTACACATAATTTAATAAAAGTACAAGTTGATAGTAGGAAGACAGTTTGACGTACTATTACTTTTAATAGTGAACTATTGACATAAAAAAACTTTTTTTTATTGGAGTTAATCATTCTTACCACTACTAACAATACACACCTGTCTACCTTTCATCAACTTGTACTTTTATCCACTCTATGTAATTACATTATCTATTGCATTGTGACTATTGACTCATCATAAATTGCCTTGATGGGTTTCAACATTTTCATCACAATAATATTGTTACACATTTTTGAAACCATGAATCGATCAATGTTAGACAACCATTAGAAACCTGGAAGCACTCAATGACCGTCTCGTGATCAAGTTAGACATTCACACCGTTAGATACCGGCTCAGTGGTCCGATGGTTAGGCGTTCGCGCACAATACCGAAGGCCACGGGTTCGAATCCTGTGAGGTGCAGGAGTCGTGGAAGCGCACTGCTCAGGAGTCCCATACCAGGACGAAACGGCGGTCCAGCGCATCCAGGTTTCTAATAGTGGTCTAACATTGATCGATTCATGGTTTAAAAAATGTCTAACTTAACAATATTCACAACCCCGTAATGCAAATAATATTGTTCACTTAATATCAGTGTTGTGTTGAATATTCCTAATGAAAATCTTCAGTAGATTAAACGTATTTCAACAATAAAAAGTGAAAACGAAACGGGATTTCAGATAGCGAAAAAAATAAGTTATTCAATCAATAAGTACTTAAGTAAAAGATTGTTTTTTTAAAGAAAAAACAACATCAACAACAACAACACATAAATGAAACAATGAAATGTTGTTCAATAATTGTCAACTCTTATCAATTGCTTTTGTTTAAGTGTTTTCTTTTCAACATGAATGATGGACAAGTTAGAAGAAGGCATACAATGTAAATTGATATACATCACATTGTATAAAGATCATTTATTCTTTGTACATAATTTCAAAATAAATTAAATTTGAATACTGAATAGACAAGAAGTTTTGCTGTTTTGAAATGAAGTAAACCTTTTGTGGTGCGCACTACTTATAAGTAGTATATGATGCGAGTGTAAACGTAATGTCTGGAAGCAGAACATGGGGGAAGATCAAGAAAGGAAGAGTGGGAACACAATGGAATTTGTATGAAATGCATGAATAGTGAAATGTCACACAATGGATTGATGATAGATTGAAGATTTGCAAATTAACGGTTACGATATGGTTTTCCTATTTTACTGAGTAACTCTGTAATTTTCGCTAAAATACAATTCGGTTGCCCTCACCTGTGTTCTCCTTCACTACACTTTAATTGAATAACAGATTACTTATTTTCAGTATAATTCACACGATGTTCATTGAACGTAGACACATGAATGACAAAAACTGAGTCTGGTGCTATTCTAGTGTTATAGCCGGTCCCAAGTATGGATAACGAAGGAGTGGTTAGGCATGAAGTTAGTGACCCTATCTGGGTGAAGACCAGCTGGTTAAAAATTACTCACAGGAATGCTCAGCCGCCAAGGCTCCATGAGTGAGTGGTAACAGACATAAATCAGTCAGTAAGTTCATGAATGAAAGTTGGTGTTAGGAGTGGGTGAATATTTTCGAAGACGATTGATATCATGAACTGATAACCACTAACAACCTAAAAACACTGTACAACCGTTTTGTATCAGTTTTTAGAGTCTTGTCTAGTAAGTATATACACACAAAACGCAGTCGTATCATGAATATCATCATTATTATTTTGAATCATAATTTTGTGTGAGAATTAGATTGACCTTCATAGTCAACATAAATAGTCCAATTTAGAAATAGAGAATTGTTAGAATTAAATGTTCTGATGATACCTAGCGTGACTCATTTTCATTAAATCCTGTAAATAACTTCATCTAACCTTGACCGCCTAATCGATAAGTGACTAAAAATCGCCGGCAATATTATTGACAAATCTTTTGAATTCAATCAGTTACTGCTAACAATTATGTGATTATTTTATAAAGCCTAAATTATATGCCAAATAATTTGGTCCTGAATAGTTTTTCCGTTCACTTGGAAGATTTATTTCTATCCTCTAACTGATAATAACAATAGTAATTATAAAATTGTGTTTAGAGCTAAGATATAAAACTCATTTACTAGTGAAGCAAATCGATTTTGCAAATTGTTCTTTTAGTTAAAACTCATAACTTGTTCTAGAAGGATCAATTTTCAATAACAACAATTACAATAAAAGTTGGAATCTGTAAAATTCCTACTGAGTTTCAATTGTAAAACATTATTGATTAGAAATTATATCATAATGGCCTGAATGATTAGAGTGATTAACTCTTGCAGTACTGTTGGGGATGCAAGATCCCCAGAACTCGCCTGATAAATATCTTTATTTTGGATTAATTTCATGGGCTGATCATTGTACCTTGAGATCACATTTCCCACCAGGAAAATCCTTGGTTGTGATTGGTTACCGTGTTATTTTAGTGTTCTGTTTTGTGACTCTCCCAAGGACGTCTCTATGGTGTATAAATAAACGCGATTGAGAACATTATAGTTGCTGGTTGTTTGTAGAATACACTTTCTACGCTATATCAAGACTTCTCAACGGTCAACGGATAAGAGTAGCCTACCTGGACGCTGGTTCATTGTTTTGTTCTCGTTATTCGACTAAGATTAAAGCATACCTAGAGTTAAGTGTATCAATTAGCGATGGCGTTTTGGCAAACAAGCTGGTGACACATACACCTCTATTTGCTCACACTATCATCAAAATAGTCAGTTAGTGGTGTCATTCATATTTTTTAAATTCGAAGTATGTTATGAAATTTTTAAAGTTAATGTTCTTAGTTCTCTTTTGTTGCGTAATTTTTAATCAATCATTACAGACTGATGTATCCAGCAGTGATTTCTAATTGGTGTTCTCCTGATTCAAAGTATTGAATTTACAGTTTATTTCAGTTTGATTATATTTCGCATTATGATTCGTTGATTTGGTTTTACGAAGTATACAAGTTGGCAGTGATATAAAATTTATAGGCTAGCCGTTTAATAAGTTGTCAATCGATCGATATCTTTCACTGAAATCATGAATCGATCAACAGCAGACCATCATGAGAAATCTGGAATCACTAGATGATCGTTTCGTCCCAGTAGGGGACTCGTCAGCAATGCAAGTTGAAATCAAACCCAAGACCTTCAGTCTTGTGATCAAACACTTAACCTCTAGAATCTCATACTACTGCAGGATGCCCTTTCAGTATTTCCAGGTTCCTAATGGTGGTCTAAGATTGATCGACTCATGACTGAAATGAGACTCGACTAACTAATGCATCCACAGTTCACGAGCAATTCACACATCTCTCGACCTTGACTATTATTCGCTCATAACCTTAGTCGTTTTTATTTGAGTGTGTGCGTTGATTGTTTAGCGCGCTTATCGTCTGACTATAAATCCTTAATCATGTCTCGTTGCATTGAGTTGGCCCAGTCGTCTTCTCCGCTTCGCTTCCCTTCGCTTTCGCGCTCCTTACACTCATGTCTGTCTGCCTGAAAGATTGCACGAAATAAACTCATCCAACTGTAGATAGATTTGTCTTCTTATAACCTCTGTCACACAAACATAGTAGGCCTAAGTAAGATCTGTGGATATTGAAGGGGAGATTTATTTCATGGAATATTCAGTCATTCGTCCGAATCTGTATCAGATCTCGGGGCCACTAAACAACACTCTTATTTCATATTTTCATACTAAAAAAGTTATACCGAATAATCCTAAAGCTTTACAATTATAATCCTTCTATATATAGTTGATATTCAGTAATGGGAGGAAAACGGATAACAAATTGAAATTTTGACCATACTTTAAACCAAAATGTTATTGATCCACAGATTTTTTTTCTAAACAGAACTCACCTCACAATAAATACTTCAATAATAGTTAAATATTTTCCATTAATTTGTGCAATAAAAATTGACGCGACCGCTTCATACAATGCAGTTCCATCCATATTGATTGTAGCACCGATTGGCAGAACAAAACGTGTAACACGTTTATCAATGCCCAAGTTTTGTTCTAAACAACGAAATGTAATCGGTAGTGTAGCTGCACTGGATGCTGTGCCCAATGCTGTAATCCAAGCCTTTTTATTATATATATGTGGGGGAAAAAAACAGATAGAAATTGAATCAAAAATACTATTTGTTTATGAATGATGATATAATATAATCTTAGTCAAATGAGATCTACACATTTTATTGAATGTTAGACATTGGATCACATAAAGGGACTTACTGTTGGGGACATTAGATCTCCAGAACTCACTTGATAAAGGTCTTAATTTTGGATTTTATTCATGGGTTGATCAGTTGACCTTGAGATTACATTTCCCACTAAGCAAATCCTTGACTATCATTGGTTGATGCAGTATTTTAGTACGTTTCTATCTTGTAAAAATAAACTCGATTTGTGTGCTTGTAGAATACACTTTCTACGCCATATCAAGATTTTTTGATGTCGTTAACAGGGTTTCAGATAATCGAATCGGAATAGTCTATCGTGTGTCACTGGATCATTTGTCTTCGCTCTAGTTTACCGACTAAGGTGAACTGGTAATATTTTCAACCATGTCAGTTGACGAGCATATCACTTACTTACTTACTTACTTACATAAGCCTTTTACCCCCAAAGGAGCATAGGTCTTTAACTACTAGCATTCTCCAACCTACTCTGTCCTCGTCCTTTCATGTCAATTCTACCTAATCGCTATTCATACTTTTCGCATATGTCTCCAATTTTCAGAGGAATGTAGAGTTTCGTCTTCCTCTTCTTATTACTGCCTTGAGGATTCCAAGTTAGGGCTTCAACCGTGAAGCAGTTGGGTGCTTTCTTCCGTGTACGTCCTATACAATTCCAACGCTTCTTCCTGATTTCCTCCTCCGCTGGAATCTGGTTCATTCTATCTCACAGTAGCTTGCTACTCATGGTATCTGACTAACGGATTTGAAGTATTTTGTTCAGGTAACTTAATAAACACTTTTATCTTCCGGATGATGGCTTTCATGGTTCTCCTCATGCGGCATTGAAAATTGTGACTTTCTTATTGGTTGGTAGTTTTTTTCGAATTCCAGATGTTCTTCATTTGTAGAAATGCAGCGCTTGCTTTGCCGATCCGCGCCTGCACTTTTACATCAGATCCACCGTGTTTATCAATGATGTTAAGATTTTTACATCTTCCAAAGCTTTTCGTGAAGTGTGACTTGATTCGTGTTGTTGTTGTGTTGTGTCGGATACATTAAGGAAATGAAATAGGCATTCCATATTACTAATAAATCTTTTACGAAAGTGATTAATACTACTGTAGTGAAGGAGAACACAGGTGAGGGCAACCGAATTGTATTTAACGAAAATTACAGAGTTACTCAGTAAAATCGGAAAACCATATCGTAACCGTTCATTTGCAAATCTTCAACCCATCATCAATCCATTCTCTGACATTTCACTATTCATGCGTTTCATACAAATTCCATTGTGTTCCCACTCTTCCTCTCTTGATCTTCCCCCATCTTCTGCTGCCAGACATTACTTTTACACTCACGTCATATACTACTTATAAGTAGCGCGCACGACACTGCTACTACGTGTCTCCGGAATAATAATTTTTTATAGTCAGCTACTTGAATAAACATTCCGTCACTAATATAATGAGCATGATTTTCTAATCAGTTTCACCACAAGCATCTAATTTAAACATACACCTGTTTGGTAATCTCTCTTGACTAATTCAATATTTTAGCGTCGTGATAAGACCTACCTACAGTAAATGTGTATATTTATTGAATTTTGAATCCTTATTCTAAGAATTAATTTCGTTTTTGACATTTATATAAACGGAAAACAATAGACAAGATTTTATTTTCTGCTTATGTGATGATATTTTTAAGGTGATTTGTGGATCAATTTTCAACAACAACAACAATGATAAAAAAAAACTGCTTCTCACATTTTAATATTTAGCAAAAACAATGAATCTATCACAAACTTGACATTTCTTTCTACCTTCATTATTAGATCAATAGGAAATAAAAAAAATCCCTATTATTTTAAACAAACAACAAGGTCAAATGATGAATTCTGACATATTTAAACAATAAATAATTCAACATTGATATACATTTTTTTAGTCAATGGTAAACTGAAAAATTGAATGTTTGTCAGTAGTAGTAGTAGTTTGATAGACATACTATAAACAACAATATTATCAACGTGAACCTATCACAATTTCTTCATTTGAATAATAAAAGAAGTCAAACTTGATTTCCCAAGATAAAAAAAATGGTGATATTGATAGGGAGAAAGAACAAAGAAACAAGTAAAATTATTCTTTTTTAAATTCAATGTAATGATTGTTTTAATGTAATGTTTATTTTATTTTATGTTCAATAATTTATTTGTTAAATGTTTCAATCAATTTTATTGAAACCATGAATTGATTAGTGTTAGGCACTGAACAACCGTTTCGTCTTAATATGGCGCTCATCAGCAATGCACATCCATGACCAGCGCTAGTACGAACTCAACCCAAGACTTTCGACGTCACGTGAACGTTTAATATTTAGACCAATGAGCCGATATTCAACAGTGTTCAATGTCTAACTTTAATGAACCCGTGATGCTGCGCAACCTCACTCACCGGTCTTCGGCTAGGTAACCGCCTACTCCCAACATGGTTGAACTACAGTGGTCACGACTTCTCACTAAAACTCTGGGAATATATTTTTATAGTTTTCACAATGGAGTTGTGAATCGTGTTTAGTTTTATTGGAATCATGAATCGATCACTGCTAGACCACCATCAGAATGCTGGAAGCATCTGGAAGAAACAGCCATCCAGTGCTTCCAGGTTTCTAGTGGTAGTCTCAATAAACTTCACAACTCTGTATGTAAAATCATTCGAGAATTGGGTTATATTTATGTATGATTTTGATTTATTTTAATTCTTGTATTTCCCACTATAATTTCTTTGGATTCAATGTTTCAATAATCGATGAAAGCCAGTTAAGCAATCAGTCGACACATGAAGAGTCAAACAATATTGGGCAATTAATATTATCCTTATTGCTTCCTCAAATTTAATCTCACATATTAGATTCAATATACATGCGTAATAGTTCACTGGTTAAAAAGTAGACTAGTTTTATATATAAAAAACTTTAAATTTGGTTGAATAAAGTTTTTTATATAGAAAAACTAGTCCTCTTTTTTACCCAGTGAACTATTTACGCATGTATATTGAATCTAATATGTGAGATTAAATTTGAGGAAGCAATAAGGATAATATTAATTGCCCAATATTGTTTGACTCTTCATGTGTCGACTGATTGCTTAACTGGCTTTCATCGATTATTGAAAACATTGAATCCAAAGAAATTATAGTGGGAAATACAAGAATTAAAAATTAAATCAAAATCATAACATAAATATAACCCAATTCTCGAAGGATTTTACAATACAGAGTTGTGAAGTTTATTGAGACTACCACTAGAAACCTGGAAGCACTGGATGGCTGTTTTCTTCAGATGCTTCCAGCATTCTGGATGGTGGTCTAGCAGTGATCGTTCATGATTCCAATAAAAACTAAACACGATTCACAACTCCATTGTGAAAACTATAAAAATATATTCCCAGAGTTTTAGTGAGAAGTCGTGACCACTGTAGTTCAACCATGTTTGGAGCGGGTTACCTAGCCGAAGACCGTTGAGTGAGGTTGGCGCAGCATCACGGGGTTCATTAAAGTTAGACATTGACACTGTTGAATATCGGCTCATTGGTCTAAATATTAAAACGTTCACGTGACGTCGAAAGTCTTGGGTTGAGTTCGTGCTAGCGCTGGTCATGGATGTGCATTGCTGATGAGCGCCATATTAAGACGAAAACGGTTGTTCTATGCCTAACACTAATCAGTTCATGGTTTCAATAAAATTGATTGAAAACATTGAACAAATAAATTAGTTGAACTGAAAATAAAATAAAACATTACATTAAAACAATCATTACATTGAATTTAAAAAAGAATAATTTTACTTGTTTCTTTGTTCTTTCTCCCTATCAATATCACCATTTTTTTTATCTTGGGGAAATCAAGTTTGACTTCTTTTATTATTCAAATGAAGAAATTGTGATAGGTTCACGTTGATAATATTGTTGTTTATAGTATGTCTATCAAACTACTACTACTACTGACAAACATTCAATTTTTCAGTTTACCATTGACTAAAAAAATGTATATCAATGTTGAATTATTTATTGTTTAAATATGTCAGAATTCATCATTTGACCTTGTTGTTTGTTTAAAATAATAGGGATTTTTTTTATTTCCTATTGATCTAATAATGAAGGTAGAAAGAAATGTCATGTGTGTGATAGATTCATTGTTTTTGCTCAATATTAAAATGTGAGAAGCAGTTTTTTTTTATCATTGTTGTTGTTGTTGAAAATTGATCCACAAATCACCTTAAAAAAATCATCAGATAAGCAGAAAATAAAATCTTGTCTATTGTTTTCCGTTTATATAAATGTCAAAAACGAAATTAATTCTTAGAATAAGGATTCAAAATTCAATAAATATACACATTTACTGTAGGTAGGTCTTATCACGACGCTAAAATATTGAATTAGTCAAGAGAGATTACCAAACAGGTGTATGTTTAAATTTAGATGCTTGTGGTGAAACTGGATTAGAAAATCATGCTCATTATATTAGTGACGGAATGTTTATTCAAGTAGCTGACTATAAAAAATTATTATTCCGGAGACACGTAGTAGTAGTAGTGTGGTGCGCGCTACTTATAAGTAGTATATGACGTGAGTGTAAACGTAATGTCTGGCAGCAGAAGATGGGGGAAGATCAAGAAAGGAAGAGTGGGAACACAATGGAATTTTTATGAAACGCATGAATAGTGAAATGTCAGAGAATGGATTGATGATGGGTTGAAGATTTGCAAATGAACGGTTACGATATGGTTTTCCGATTTTACTGAGTAACTCTGTAATTTTCGTTAAATACAATTCGGTTGCCCTCACCTGTGTTCTCCTTCACTACAGTAGTATTAATCACTTTCGTAAAAGATTTATTAGTAATATGGAATGCCTATTTCATTTCCTTAATGTATCCGACACAACACAACAACAACACGAATCAAGTCACACTTCACGAAAAGCTTTGGAAGATGTAAAAATCTTAATCGGGTGGATCTGATGTTAAAAGGAGTGCAGGCGCGGATCGGCAAAAGGCAAGAGGCTGCATTGCTGACAAAATGAAGAACGATCTGGAATTCGAAAAAAAACTACCAACCAATAAGAAAGTCCACAATTTTCAATGCCGCATGAAGGAGAAACCATGAAAGCCATGCATCCGGAAGATAAAAGTGTTTTATTAAGTTAACCTGAACAAAATACTTCAAATCCGTTAGTCAGATACCAATGTAGTAGCAAGCGACTGTGGATAGAATGAACCAGATTCCAGCGGAGGAGGAAATCAGGAAGAAGCGTTGAATTGTATAGGACGTACACGGAAGAAAGCACCCAACTGCTTCACGGTTAAGCCCTAACTTGGAATCCTCAAGGCTAGTAATAAGAAGAGGAAGACGAAAACTCTACATTCCTCTGAAAATTGGAGACATGCGAAAAGTAGTGAATAGCGATTAGGTAGAATTGACATGAAAGGGACGAGGACAGAGTAGGTTGAGATGCTAGTAGTTAAAGACCTATGCTTTCTTTGGGAGTAAAAGGCTTATGTAAGTAAGTAAGTAAGTAAGTGATATGCTCTGTCAACTGACATGGTTGAAAATATTACCAGTTCACCTTAGTCGGTAAACTAGAGCGAAGACAAATGATTCCAGTGACACACGATAGACTATCCGATTCGATTATCTGAAACCCTGTTAACGACATCAAAAAATCTTGATATGGCGTAGAAAGTGTATTCTACAAGCACACAAATCGAGTTTATTTTTACAAGATAGAAAACGTACTAAAATACTGCATCAACCAATGATAGTCCAAGGATTTGCTTAGTGGGGAATGTAACCTCAAGGTTAACTGATCAACCCATGAATAAAATCCAAAATTAAAACTTTTATCAAGTGAGTTCTGGAGATCTAATGTCCCCAACAGTAAGTCCCTTTATGTGATCCAATGTCTAACATTCAATAAAATGTGTAGATCTCATTTGACTAAGATTATATTATATCATCATTCATAAACAAATAGTATTTTTGATTCAATTTCTATCTGTTTTTTTCCCCCACATATATATAATAAAAAGGCTTGGATTACAGCATTGGGCACAGCATCCAGTGCAGCTACACTACCGATTACATTTCGTTGTTTAGAACAAAACTTGGGCATTGATAAACGTGTTACACGTTTTGTTCTGCCGATAGGTGCAACAATCAATATGGATGGAACTGCATTGTATGAAGCGGTCGCGTCAATTTTTATTGCACAAATTAATGGAAAATATTTAACTATTATTGAGGTATTCATTGTAAGGTGAGTTCTGTTTAGAAAGAAAATATCTGTGGATCAATAACATTTTGGTTTAAAGTATGGTCAAAATTTCAATTTGTTATCCGTTTTCCTCCCATTACTGAATATCAACTATATATAGAAGGATTATAATTGTAAAGCTTTAGGATTATTCGGTATAACTTTTTTAGTATGAAAATATGAAATAAGAGTGTTGTTTAGTGGCCCCGAGATCTGATACAGATTCGGACGAATGACTGAATATTCCATGAAATAAATCTCCCCTTCAATATCCACAGATCTTACTTAGGCCTACTATGTTTGTGTGACAGAGGTTATAAGAAGACAAATCTATCTACAGTTGGATGAGTTTATTTCGTGCAATCTTTCAGGCAGACAGACATGAGTGTAAGGAGCGCGAAAGCGAAGGGAAGCGAAGCGGAGAAGACGACTGGGCCAACTCAATGCAACGAGACATGATTAAGGATTTATAGTCAGACGAATAAGTGAAGTAAAGCAATCAACGCACACACAAATAAAAAACTACCAATATTATGAGCGAATAATAGTCAAGGTCGAGAGATGTGTGGATTACTCGCGAACAGTGGATGCATTAGTTAGTCGAGTCTCATTTCAATCATGAGTCGATCAATCTTAGATCAAAATTGGGAACCTGCAAATACTGAGTGGACGTTCCTGTTGTAGTATATGACTCTAGAGGTTAAGTGTTTTTGATCATAAGACTGAAGGTCTTGGGTTTGATTTCAACTTGCATTGCTGACGAGTCCCATACTGGGACGAAACGATCTATCCAGTGATTCCATATTTCTAATGATGGTCCTGCTGTAGATCGATTCATGATTTCAATGAAAGATATCGATTGATTGAAAACTATTAAACGGCTAGCCTATAAAGTTTATATCACTGCCAACTGTATACTTCGTAAAACCAATCAATGAATCATAACGCGAAATACAGTCAAACTGAAATAAACTGTAAATTCAATACTTTAAATCAGGAGAACACCAATTACATATCATTGCTGGATATATCAAACTGTAATGATTGATTAAGAATACGCAATAAAAAAACTAAGAACATTAACTTTAAAATTTCATAACATACTTCGAATTTAAAAATATGAATGACACCAATAAACTGATCTGTTTTGATGACAGTGTGAGAAAATAGAGGTGTGTGTGTCTCCCAGCTTTGTTTGCCAAAACGCCAGCTAATTGATACAACTTAACTCTAGGTATGCTTTAAACTTAGTCGAAAAACGAGAACGAGACAATGAACCGGCGTCCAGGTAGGCTATTCTGATCCATTGACGCAAATGTACAAGCAAGAAGTCTTGATATGGCGTAGAAAGTGTAATTCTACAAACACCCAGCAAACACAATGATCTCAAGCAATACAAATCGCGTTTATTTTAACACCATAGAGGACGTCCTTGGAGAGTCACAAAATAGCACACTAAAATAACACACTAACCGATCACAGCCAAGGATTCTCCTGGTGGGAAATGTGATCTCAAGGTAAATTGATCAGCCCATGAAATAAATCCAAAATAAAGATATTTATCAGGCGAGTTCCGGGGATCTTGCATCCCCAACAGTACTGCAAGAGTTAATCACTCTAATCATTCAGGCCATTATGATATAATTTCTAATCAATAATGTTTTACAATTGAAACTCAGTAGGAATTTTACAGATTCCAACTTTTATTGTAATTGTTGTTATTGAAAATTGATCCTTCTAGAACAAGTTATGAGTTTTAACTAAAAGAACAATTTGCAAAATCGATTTGCTTCACTAGTAAATGAGTTTTATATCTTAGCTCTAAACACAATTTTATAATTACTATTGTTATTATCAGTTAGAGAATAGAAATAAATCTTCCAAGTGAACGGAAAACTATTTAGGACCAAATTATTTGGCATATAATTTGGTCTTTATAAAATAATCACATAATTGTTAGCACTAACTGATTGAATTCAAAAGATTTATAAATAACATTGCGGCGATTTTTAGTCACTTATCTATTAGGCGGTCAAGGTTAGGTTGAAGTTATTTACAGGATTTAATGAAAATGAGTCACGCTAGGTATCATCAGAACATTTAATTCTAACAATTCTCTATTTCTAAATTGGACTATTTATGTTGACTATGAAGGTCAATCTAATTCTCACACAAAATTATGATTCAAAATAATAATGATGATATTCATGATACGACTGCGTTTTGTGTGTATATACTTACTAGAGAAGACTCTAAAAACTGATACAAAGCGGTTGCATAGTGTTTCAAGGTTATCAGTTGTTATCGATTCATGATATAAACCGTCTTCGAAATGTTCAAATACCAACTTTCATTCATGAACTTACTGACTGATTTATGTCTGTTACCACTCACTAATGGAGCATTGGCCGCTGAGCATTCCTGTTAGTGATTTTTAGCCAGTTGGTCTTCACCCGGATAGGGTTGCTAACTTCATGCCTAACCACTCCCGTTATCCATACTTGGGACCGGCTATAACACTAGAATAGCACCAGACTCAGTTTTTTGTCATTCATGTGTCTACGTTCAATGAACATCGTGTGAATTATACTGAAAATAAGTAATCTGTTATTCAATTAAAGTGTAGTGAAGGAGAACACAGGTGAGGGCAACCGAATTGTATTTTAACGAAAATTACAGAGTTACTCAGTAAAATAGGAAAACCATATCGTAACCGTTAATTTGCAAATCTTCAATCTATCATCAATCCATTGTCTGACATTTCACTATTCATGCGTTTCATACAAATTCCATTGTGTTCCCGCTGTTTCTTTCTTGATCTTCCCTCATCTTCTGCTGCCAGACATTACGTTTACACTCGCGTCATATACTACTTATAAGTAGTGCGCAACACAAAAGGTTTACTTTATTTTAAAACAGTAAAACTTCTTGTCTATTCAATATTCAAATTTAATTTATTTTAAAATTATGTACAAAGAATAAATGATCTTTACAATGTGATGTATATCAATAACACATTGTATGCCTTCTTCTAACTTGTCCATCATTCATGTTGAAAAGAAAACACTTAAACAAACAACTTAAACAAAAGCAACTGATAAGAGTTGACAATTATTGAACAACATTTCATTGTTTCATTTATATGTTGTTGTTGTTGTTTTTTCTTTTAAAAAACAATCTTTTACTTAAGTTCTTATTGATTGAATAACTTATTTTTTTCTCTATCTGAAATCCAGTTTCGTTTTCACTTTTTATTGTTAAAATACGTTTAAACTATTGAAGATTCCCATTTTGAATATTCAACACAACACAGATATAAAGTGAACAATATTATTTGCATTACGGGGTTGTCAAGATTGTTAAGTTACACATTTTTGAAACCATGAATCGATCAGTGTTAGATCACCATTAGAAACCTGGAAGCACTGGACAGCCGTTTCGTCCTGCTATGAGACTCCTCAGCACTGCACATCCACGACTCCTGCACCTCGCAGGATTCGAACCCAGGACCTTCGGTATTGTGCGCGAACGCCTAACCATCGGACCACTGAGCCGGTATCTAACGGTGTTAATGTCTAACTTGATCAAGAGACGGTCATTGAGTGCTTCCAGGTTTCTAATGGTTGTCTAACATTGATCGATTCATGGTTTCAAAAATGTGTAACAATATTATTGTGTTCAAATTCGATCGTCATCTCAGGCTTTATATTCTCTAACTAATATATATATACATGAATATTTGTGATGAAAATGCTGAAACCCATCAAGGCACTTTATGATGAGTCAATAGTCACAATGCAATAGATAATGTAATTACATAGAGTGGATAAAAGTACAAGTTGATGAAAGGCAGACAGGTGTACTGTTAGTAGTGGTAAACTCCAGTTAAAAAAGTTTTTTTATGTTAGTAGTTCAATATTGGAAATAATAGTACGTCAAAGTGTCTTCCTACTATCAACTTGTACTTTTATTTAATTATGTGTAGTTGGTTACGTAACCTTTTTGATTGTGATCACTGACTCATAATAAATAGTTTTGACTGATTTAACATTCTCGCTGCAAATATTCTAATGGCGAACTAGGGTGAAAACAGTATCATGTTTTGTTTTTGACAAATTTTCAACCTTAACATCGATGATTCATATTTTTCAACTATAGTTATGGAGAATGGTGTTTTTACACAACTAAAATCATCAATTAATCATTGTTAGACCATCATTAGAAACCCGAAAGCACTGGACAGCCGTTTCGTCCTGGTATGGGACTAGTTCGTCAGCAGTGCGCATCCATGACCATTGCCCCTTGCAGGATTCGAACCCGTGGCCTTCGGTATTGTGCACGAACGCCTAAACTCTGAACCGTTGGGCCAGCATCCAGCGGTATTAATGTCTAACTCTGATTCATCTAGGGATTTTGTTAGACCTTACCCATTTATCTTTCTTAGTTACTGCCCACACTAGACAGAGTTGAACTCCACTGGTCAAGGCTGCACATTGGAACTCCGAGAATTTTCTCACGAAGCTAGTCACTAATGAGCATATTTTACGACATTTTCAATTAGAGTTATGGAGATTTGAAATCATCAATCAATCATTGTTAGATCACCATTAAAAACGTGAGTGAAATCAATAATCCAAGGTTAAGATGCGCTCGAGATGAAATGTATAGCAAAATGAAGTTAGAAATTATTTACTTTTGAAATTTTTGAGGACGCTAGATCTCCAGAACTCACTTGGAAAAGGTCCCAATTTTGATTTTTTTTTATGTTTTCGCGCATAAGTTGCTTGGTTGACCTTCAGCTCATATTTTACACTCGGAAAATCCTTGACTGTTATTCGTTGATGGGTTATTTTCGTACGCTATTTTGGCGGCCCTCCCAAAGACGTTTCTTTCATGTATAAACTCGCTTTGTGTGCTGGTTAACCTCGTATTTCTCAGTAATTGTAGAATACACTTTCTACGCCTTATCCAAGACTTCTTGACATAGCCAGGCCGGGGACAAGCGGATTAGATTAGCCTATCGTGTCACTCTACATTATCTGTCTTCGCTCTGTTTACCGACTAACATGAACTCGTAACAGTTTCAAGTGTAGCAACTGACGAGCATAACAGAAATTCAAATCAAACATTAATTGTCCATAAGGGATTGTATAAATTTTTCTGTTTTATTGAGATTATGAATTGATCTCTAATTTAGTCAACGATTGAAGACCTGATAGGAATGAATAGTGGTTTTGTTCTACTATGAGACTTATCAGCAATAAGTATTAACTGAGGAGTCAAAGCTCATGTACTTAGGTCTCACTTGTGATCTTAATCAATGCTAACTGTTAAAATATTCACGAAATAAAGAACCTACACATCTTATAAATAATTAACACCTTGATTTTCGGAAAACAAGGTATCTTCCATTATAATCAAGATTGAGAATATTTGAAATCATTGATTTTTGAATACTGTGAAGACTTGTCTAAATTGACTATCAGTAATTGTGTTAATGTTCCATTCTCTGAGCTGGATTTTTTAGTTGTGGAGCTTTCATTGTTCTCCTAAATAACATCAGCACAAACCTCAGATAGATTTCTATCTGATAACGAAACACCGCCACAATCATCCACCTGAGCTACGTAAATTTCTCCACCACCTTACTTAACTATCAGTAAACATGCAAGGTAAATCAAGAATAGTCATTTATCTAAACAAATTTTTCACTGCATAACAAACAGTTTATGGAGTGAGTTTCACATGAGAACTCAATGAATCAAGAATAATGTGATTTTCCAATCCACTTAGCTTTCCGCCTCACTAAATCATAAAATTATCGGGAAATATAGATTGATTTTAGACAGGTGTTAAAATTATGACAGAAATGTTTTTGGTCTAGTAACTAACTGATTGTTCGCAATCAGCAAGCATTACAATTTCAACTTATGGAAATGTCATTGTAACATTATTGTCTTCTTTTTCAATGGTCAAATTTTTTCAGACAGTTTATTATTTCTACTTATTAATTTTAAGTAGACACATTTTTTGAACGAAAATTACAATGAGTCCATAACTTAAAATAATTAAAAAAATATTCAAAATTGTTTATAAATGAAGCTTATGAAAAAGAAATCAATATACAGTTGTTTGAGTTTAATGTTTGAACACATTTAACTGCCTCAGTAGAAGGAATACAATGAAGTTAGAGTGTTTATCTGATTTGAACCTTATAATCACTATAACTTCTGAAAATAGACACAAGTGTATATAATCCAACTTGTTAATCTTGAGTAATGTTAATGCAACGCAACAAACTCGGAAAAAATACTTGTATAAGTGATTATTTTACGTAAGATTCCTACTTTAAATAAGCGATCGGCCAATGTTCAACAAGTGTTACTTCAACATTAATATTTACAGGTGGATATTCACCCCATGTTACTCATCAGATAGATAACTAATGATTAACTAAGGAAAGCCATTGTGATTTAAAACTTTTAATTCAAATCATAATTGTTTTTTTCATTGCCTCGTTTAACAAGTATTTTTTTCGTTTTTCCAGCTTAACAGCAACGTTGGCAGCAATAGGAGCTGCAAGTGTTCCAAGCGCTGGTCTAGTCACTATGATGTTAGTGCTTACATCTGTCGGTTTGCCAACAAAAGATATTTCTTTAATTTTGGCAGTTGATTGGTTACTGTAAGTTTAAAACAAATTGAATGTTCAAGAATGGTACATTTTATTTTGATAATGATGACATAATTACTTTGTAGTTTATATTATGAGTTGTCTTTGTTTAAACAAGAACATTGAATCATGTTATTACTAAGAACCTCAGCAGTGTGCATATTCAACTTCAACCTAGGAAGATCAAAGCAAAGATTATCAAGCCATGGGGAGAATGCGTTACGTATTTTTTTTTCTCTTATCAAGTTCACATCCTACAGACAACGTCTTTGTATTTAAACGATCCTCGATATTATGTAACTGTTATATTGAATACAGTCCGTGGAATCTGCTTCACTAAATAGATTTATTAGAATTACGACTAAATCTAACAATATGTCTATATTTATGGAGATTATTTCATTTTTTTAAGACTTGAACTGCAAATTAACTTTGTAATTAATTACTTGATACATATGTGAGTAAATATATTGTAAGGTTGATATGATGATAATCATAGACTGTCAACCAGTAGGTATTCTCCAGTCTACTCTATTCTGAGCATTCCCTATCAGTTCTACCCAATCGCTGATCATTCTTCTCATATCTTTCTCTATTTTTCGGCATAATTTGTTCCTCGGAATTCCTCTTTCCCTTTTGCCTTAAGGGTTCCATGTGAGGGCTTATCTTGTGACGCGGTTAGGTGCTTTTCGTAGTGTGTGTCCTATCCACTTCCACCACTTCTTCTTGACTTTCTCCTCCACTGCAATCTGGTTTGTTCTCTCACATAGTAGATTGTTGTTGATGGTATCTAGCCAACGGATCCTCAGAATCTAGCGTAGACAACTGCTAATAAACACGTGTATGTCCCGTATGAAGGTTTTCATAGTTCACCAAGTTTCCGCTCCATACAATAGAATAACTGTCTTGACGTTTGTATTGAAAATTCTTTCTGTTCTGTCAAACTTTTTAAGTTTATTTCACTGCATTTTACTTCATAAATTATATCCTGGAACCCTAATCTCTCCAATTACTGCTAATACTTCTACTACTTTTACTACTATGTGATTTGAATTGTCAACTGCGTCTGTGCTAACTTGGTATGGCAAATTGAACTGATGTACATGCGTACAAAGTTCTATGTTGTTGTTATTGACTGACTGAATGCTTTGGTTAGTGCATGTTGTGTTGTTTCGGAGGATCTTACTTTTTCTCTTTTATGTGTGTTGGGATCTACACTACTATGCACTTATTGTGCACAAACTAAACGAAAAAAATACATTATTGATCCTAACATGTTCGGATGTTCAAATAGTTGCATCAAAAATTTACTTGTCAACATTTCTGCTTCTCTTTGTACATACAACAAGTTAATTGACTGTTGTGTAAGATTAGACAAATAATTTAGACGTTCAAACTGCGGTCTGAGAAGTTTACCTCCTAAATATTTTATATATCTATCTATCTTTTCAGTGATCGAATTCGCACTTCAATCAATGTCATGGGTGATGCAGTCGGAGCTGGCATTGTAGATCATTTATGTCATAAAGAATTAATTCAAAAAGATGCTGAAATTGATAAAGAAATTGATCATGTTGTTGAAGAGTACACACGTGAATTATCACATACAACAACAGATCGTGATAAACAACATCATCATAATTCGTCTAGTTTAAATCGTCATAGTTATAAGAAACGTATGAGTTTAGCTGCTGCAATGCGTCTGCAAGAGAATGCTTCACCACTTGGCACAATGATGCCACAAACTCAACAGTCTACAACAGTCAATGAATCTGAATCACCATCACCAACAACAACCAATGCATATTTACCAATGAGTATACAATCGAATGATAGAAATGAAAAATAATTAATTATTGGCAAAAAACAAAGGTTCTTGTTCTTTGTTTCTCAACAATTTGAAAAGTTGGTATTGCTTTATTTTCCTTCTCCCCTTTGTAATCTCTATCGTTTTTATTTCTATTTTCCCTTTCAAGTATTATTATTTTTCTGTTCTGTTCTGCTTTAGATTTTCATTTTAGTCAAATAAAAAAATGTTCAACAGGTTCATGAACATGTTTGTTTGCTTGTCTGTTTGAATTTACAGTGTCGTTCATATATATTGAAAATGAAGTTTAACACACACACACACAGTTAGTGTATCATAATTTCATTAGAATTATTATTATTAACTTTTACTACATTTTCAACATGGTTATTTAATTTAATTTTCAAATACAAAATTTAATCAATCAATCAATAAATTGCCCGCCACAGATTATCTTTAAGTAAAACAAATTTTATTGTTATTGTTGGCAACATATAGTGTAAACTATTTTTCAACTTATTTTTATATATATTACCTTTCATATTTGTGTTTGTCATATTCATATATAAGTAAGTTTACAACACACACAAATAATCAATGATTCTTTCTATACGCTGATTAGTGAGTAGTAGTAGTAGTATTATGTAAATTGACATTGGTGCAGCTAGAAAACAGAAAAACTGTTTGTTCATTGTTCAATGTTCAGTGTCGTTCAACAGCGACGATTATGTTGATTGATTGATTACTACTGTTACAAAAGAGTCAATTTGTGTGCATGAACATAATGATTGAAAATAAGCAGCAACAATAACAAAGAAAAACAAACATTACTCTTTCAATTCATCATTTATAACACTTTGTTTTTTTTTTGAAATGATCTATAAACTTGACTATTTATTTATTTATTGGAACATTGATCATCGGACATTGTACGATTGAGACATTTTATGTTGTTGTATTATCCGTTCATATTGGTACTGATAATTGTAAACGTATAAAAATCATCAATCATATTATGACAACGAATAGTATTATCTATCGACTTGAAATGTTTAAAAACTCTTCAACACAACTCTTCTACATGATGATATCGTGATCGTCAGTGTTACAGTGAGCTGAAATACATAAATTTTTTATAGTTCACTAACCTATTCTATTAGTAGAAGTTATTGATGTATGTATGTAGTACTGATAATCAGTAATATCAACTGATTGTTCGTAGTGAAGTAAGGTTGATATCTGTAATCTACTAGTGGTAGGCAGGATGTTTATAACACTGTTTTTTACATGGGATTATTATTAGCATTAGTTGAGATATCCACTGTAAACCAAGGTGTACTGGGTATTGAATTTAATCTAAAACTATCAACTTAACTGCATTGCGGGGTTGTTGTGAAGATTGTTAAGTTTTATTTGTAATCATGAATCGATCGATATTAGACCACCACCATTAGAAGAAACCTGGAAGCCCTCGACGG
>OX103976.1:16441452-16477035 GCA_944470395.2 Schistosoma turkestanicum | reverse complement strand
AGTCTCATTTCAGTCATGAGTCGATCAATCTTAGACCACCATTAGGAACCTGGAAATACTGAAAGGGCATCCTGCAGTAGTATGAGATTCTAGAGGTTAAGTGTTTGATCACAAGACTGAAGGTCTTGGGTTTGATTTCAACTTGCATTGCTGACGAGTCCCCTACTGGGACGAAACGATCATCTAGTGATTCCAGATTTCTCATGATGGTCTGCTGTTGATCGATTCATGATTTCAGTGAAAGATATCGATCGATTGAAAACTTATTAAAAGGCTAGCCTATAAATTTTATATTATGGCCAAAGTGTATACTTCGTAAAGCCAAATCAACGAATCATAACGCGAAATACAATCAAACTGAAATAAACTGTAAATTCAATACTTTGAATCAGGAGAACACCAATTAGAAATCACTCCTGGATACATCAATCTGTAATGATTGATTAAAAATTACGCAACAAAAGAGAACTAAGAACATTAACTTTTAAAATTTCATAACATACTTCGAATTTAAAAAATATGAATGACACCACTAACTGACTATTTTGATGACAGTGTGAGCGAATAGAGGTGTGTGTGTCACCAGCTCGTTTGCCAAAACGCCATCGCCAATTGGTACACTTAGGCGAATAACGAGAACAAAACAATGAACCAGAGTCCAGGTAGGCTACTCTGATCCCTTGACGCAAATGTACAAGCAAGAAGTCTTGATATAGCTTAGAAAGTGTATTCATTAAACACCCAAGCATACAAGTCGCGTTTATTTATATACTGTAGAGACGTCCTTGGGAGAGTCACAAAATAGCACACTAACAACCTATCACAGCCAAGGATTCTCCTGGTTGTAAATGTGATCTCAAGGTCAACTGATCAGCCCATGAAATAAATCCAAAATAAAGATATTTATCAGGCGAGTTCTGGGGATCTAACATCCCCAACAGTACTGCAAGAGTTAATCACTCTAATCATTCAGGCCATGATGATATAATTTCTAATCAATAATGTTTTATAATGAAACTCAGCAGAAATTTTACAGATTCTCACTTTTATTGTAGTCCTTGTTATTGAAAATTGATCCTTCTAGAACAAGTTATGAGTTTCAATTAAAAGAAAAATTCGCAAAATCAATTTACTTCACTAATAAATGAGTTTTATATCTTAGCTCTAAACACAATTTTATAATTACTATTGTTATTATCAGTTAGAGGATAGAAATAAATCTTCCAAATGAACGGAAAACTATTCAGGACCAAATTATTTGGCATATAATTTAGGCTTTATAAAATAATTACATAATTGTTAGCACTAACTGATTGAATTCAAAAGATTTGTAAATAATATTGCGGCGATTTTTAGTCACTTATCGATTAGGCGGTCAAGGTTAGGTGAAGTTATTTACAGGATTTAATGAAAATGAGTCATACTAAGTATCATCAGAACATTTAATTCTCTCTATTTCTAAGTTGGACTATTTATGTTGACTATGAAGGTCAATCTAATTCTCACACAAAATTATGATTGAATATAATAACGATTACATTCATGATACGACTGAGTTTTGTGTGTATATACTTACTAGACAAGACTCTAAAAACTGATACAAAACGGTTGTACAGTGTTTTTAGGTTGTTAGTGGTTATCAGTTCATGATATCAATCGTCTTCGAAAATATTCACCCACTCTTAACACCAACTTTCATTCATGAACTTACTGACTGATTTATGTCTGTTACCACTCACTAATGGAGCATTGGCGGCTGAGCATTCCTGTGAGTAATTTTTAACCAGCTGGTCTTCACCCAGATAGGGTCACTAACTTCATGCCTAACCACTCCTTCGTTATCCATACTTGGGACCGGCTATAACACTAGAATAGCACCAGACTCAGTTTTTGTCATTCATGTGTCTACGTTCAATGAACATCGTGTGAATTATACTGAAAATAAGTAATCTGTTATTCAATTAAAGTGTAGTGAAGGAGAACACAGGTGAGGGCAACCGAATTGTATTTTAGCGAAAATTACAGAGTTACTCAGTAAAATAGGAAAACCATATCGTAACCGTTAATTTGCAAATCTTCAATCTATCATCAATCCATTGTCTGACATTTCACTATTCATGCGTTTCATACAAATTCCATTGTGTTCCCACTCTTCCTTTCTTGATCTTCCCCCATGTTCTGCCCCCAGACATTAAGTTTACACTCGGATTATATACTACTTATAAGTAGCACGCACCACAAAAGGTTTACTTCATTTCAAAACAGCAAAACTTCTTGTCTATTCAGTATTCAAATAATTAATTTGAATACTGAATAGACAAGAAGTTTTGCTGTTTTGAAAGGAAGTAAACCTTTTGTGGTGCGCACTACTTATAAGTAGTATATGATGCGAGTGTAAACGTAATGTGTGGAAGCAGAACATGGGGGAAGATCAAGAAAGGAAGAGTGGGAACACAATGGAATTTGTATGAAATGCATGAATAGTGAAATGTCACACAATGGATTGATGATAGATTGAAGATTTGCAAATTAACGGTTACGATATGGTTTTCCTATTTTACTGAGTAACTCTGTAATTTTCGCTAAAATACAATTCGGTTGCCCTCACCTGTGTTCTCCTTCACTACACTTTAATTGAATAACAGATTACTTATTTTCAGTATAATTCACACGATGTTCATTGAACGTAGACACATGAATGACAAAAACTGAGTCTGGTGCTATTCTAGTGTTATAGCCGGTCCCAAGTATGGATAACGAAGGAGTGGTTAGGCATGAAGTTAGTGACCCTATCTGGGTGAAGACCAGCTGGTTAAAAATTACTCACAGGAATGCTCAGCCGCCAATGCTCCATTAGTGAGTGGTAACAGACATAAATCAGTCAGTAAGTTCATGAATGAAAGTTGGTGTTAAGAGTGGGTGAATATTTTCGAAGACGATTGATATCATGAACTGATAACCACTAACAACCTAAAAACACTGTACAACCGTTTTGTATCAGTTTTTAGAGTCTTGTCTAGTAAGTATATACACACAAAACTCAGTCGTATCATGAATGTAATCGTTATTATATTCAATCATAATTTTGTGTGAGAATTAGATTGACCTTCATAGTCAACATAAATAGTCCAATTTAGAAATAGAGAGAATTAAATGTTCTGATGATACTGAGTATGACTCATTTTCATTAAATCCTGTAAATAACTTCACCTAACCTTGACCGCCTAATAGATAAGTGACTAAAAATCGCCGCAATGTTATTTATAAATCTTTTGAATTCAATCAGTTAGTGCTAACAATTATGTAATTATTTTATAAAGCCTAAATTATATGCCAAATAATTTGGTCCTGAATAGTTTTCCGTTCATTTGGAAGATTTATTTCTATCCTCTAACTGATAATAACAATAGTAATTATAAAATTGTGTTTAGAGCTAAGATATAAAACTCATTTATTAGTGAAGTAAATTGATTTTGCGAATTTTTCTTTTAATTGAAACTCATAACTTGTTCTAGAAGGATCAATTTTCAATAACAAGGACTACAATAAAAGTGAGAATCTGTAAAATTTCTGCTGAGTTTCATTATAAAACATTATTGATTAGAAATTATATCATCATGGCCTGAATGATTAGAGTGATTAACTCTTGCAGTACTGTTGGGGATGTTAGATCCCCAGAACTCGCCTGATAAATATCTTTATTTTGGATTTATTTCATGGGCTGATCAGTTGACCTTGAGATCACATTTACAACCAGGAGAATCCTTGGCTGTGATAGGTTGTTAGTGTGCTATTTTGTGACTCTCCCAAGGACGTCTCTTTGGTGTATAAATAAACGGGATTTGTATGCTTGGGTGTTTTATGAATACACTTTCTAAGCTATATCAAGACTTCTTGCTTGTACATTTGCGTCAAGGGATCAGAGTAGCCTAACTGGACGCTGGTTCATTGTTTTGTTCTCGTTATTCGCCTAAGTGTACCAATTGGCGATGGCGTTTTGGCAAACGAGCTGGTGACACACACACCTCTATTCGCTCACACTGTCATCAAAATAGTCAGTTAGTGGTGTCATTCATATTTTTTAAATTCGAAGTATGTTATGAAATTTTTAAAGTTAATGTTCTTAGTTCTCTTTTGTTGCGTAATTTTTAATCAATCATTACAGATTGATGTATCCAGGAGTGATTTGTAATTGGTGTTCGCCTGATTCAAAGTATTGAATTTACAGTTTATTTCAGTTTGATTGTATTTCGCGTTATGATTCGTTGATTTGGCTTTACGAAGTATACACTTTGGCCATAATATAAAATTTATAGGCTAGCCTTTTAATAAGTTTTCAATCGATCGATATCTTTCATTGAAATCATGAATCGATCAACAGCAGACCATCATTAGAAATCTGGAATCACTGGACGACCGTTTCGTCCCAGTACGGGACTCGTCAGCAATGCAAGTTGAAATCAAACCCAAGACCTTCAGTCTTGTGATCAAACACTTAACCTCTAGAATCTCATACTACAACAGGATGCCCGTTCAGTATTTCCAGGTTCCTAATGGTGGTCTAAGATTGATCGACTCATGATTGAAATGAGACTCGACTAACTAATGCATCCACTGTCCGCAATTAATTCACACGTCTCTCGACCCTGACTATTAATCGCCCATAACCTTAGTCGTTTTTATTTGAGTGTGTGCGTTGATTGCTTAGCTCGCTTACTGTCCGACTATAAATCCTTAATCATGCCTCATTGCATTGAAATGGCTCAGTAGTCTTGTCGGTTTCAGTTCTCTTCGCTTTCGCGCCACTTAACCTCATTTCTGTCTTCGTGAAGGATTGCACGAAAAAAACTTATCCAACTGTAGATAGATTCCCGACCGAAGCTCCTACCTTGACGTGGTGGTCGGGCTTGCCTATCGTGATGACGCAGTCGAGCTATACTGGCTGGAACATATGTTCCTGAAGGTTCTACCATACCAGGAAGGTCGATTGGAGAACGATGAGACTAAAAGCAGCAACTCAAGGTCTGAGGGCGAAGTCGTACTGCTGAATGACTGCAGAGGAGTGTGACAGCAGTGAGGTATTTCTCTCGGACAACCAGCATCTGCAGCGATGCTGCCTTCTCACAAGGAACGAAGGGTTAGAAAAGATCGACCTTAAAAATGTCACAACTCACCCTACCTCACAGATTTCCGTCTCCGTCCGTAAGGGTGCACACTATGGGCTTTCAAGAGTGGAGCTAATACTCAAAAAACCCTTCATAAAAAGGCCGTGCGTGACCGGCCTGAAGCAGTTGTCCCTTCGGGCTCTACGGTCACGCTCTCAGGTCGTCAAGACCAACTCTAATCTACCTTCCGTTTCAGGTTCCTCAAGAAACAACCTTCCACGGTGTGGGCAGCCGGGAAGTGACAACCGCCCTCATACCCGTAACAGCACACGTAGATAGATTTGTCTTCTTATAACCTCTGTCACACAAACATAGTTCGCCTGAGTATGATCTGTGGATATTGAAGGGAAGATTTATTTCATGGAATATTCAGTCATTCGTCCAAATCTGTATCAGATCTCGGGGCCACAAAACAACAATTTTATTCCACATTTTCATGCCAAAAAAAGTTATACCGAATAATCCTAAAGCTTTACAATTATAATCCTTCTATATATAATTGATATTCAGTAATGGAAAGAAAACGGATAACAAATTAAAATTTTGATCATACTTTAAACCAAAATGTTATTGATCCACAGATTTTTTTTCTAAACAGAACTCACCTGACAATAAATACTTCAATAATAGTTAAATATTTTCCATTAATTTGTGCAATAAAAATTGACGCGACCGCTTCATACAATGCAGTTCCATCCATATTGATTGTTGCACCGATCGGCAGAACAAAACGTGTAACACGTTTATCAATGCCTAAATTTTGTTCTAAACAACGAAATGTAATCGGTAATGTAGCTGCACTGGATGCTGTGCCCAATGCTGTAATCCAAGCCTTTTTATTATATATATGTGGGGAAAAAAGAACAGATAGAAATTGAATCAAAAATACTATTTGTTTATGAATGATGATATAATATAATCTTAGTCAAATGAGATCTACACATTTTATTGAATGTTAGACATTTGATTACATTAAGGGATTTACTGTTGGGGACATTAGATCCCCGGAACTCACTTGATAAAGGTCCTAATTTTGGATTTTGTGTGAGCTGCTCAGTTGACCTTGAGATTACATTTCCCACCAAGCAAATCCTTGACTATCATTGGTTGATGCAGTATTTTAGTACGTTTCTATCTTGTAAAAATAAACTCGATTTGTGTGCTTGTAGAATACACTTTCTACGCCATGTCAAGATTTTTTGTTATCGTTAACAGGGTTGCAGATAATCGAATCGGAATAGTTTATCGTGTGTCACTGGATCATTTGTCATCGCTCTAGCTTACCGACTAAGGCGAACTGGTAATATTTTCAACCATGTCAGTTGACGAGCATATCACTTACCCCCAAAGGAGCATAGGTCCTAAAACTAGCATTCTCCAACTTACTCTGTCCTCGTCCTTCCATGTCAATTCTACCTAATCGCTATTCATACTTTTTGCATATGTCTCCAATTTTCAGAAAAACATAGACTTTCGTCTTCCTCTTCTCATTACGGCCTTGAGGATTCCAAGTTAGGGCTTGAACTGCGAAGCAGTTGGATGCTTTCTTCAGTGTGTGTCCTATTCAATTCCAACGCTTCTTACTGATTTCCTCCTCCGCTGGAATCTTGTTCATTCTCTCCCACAGTACCTTGCTGCTCATGGTGTAGTGAAGGAGAACACAGGTGAGGGCAACCGAATTGTATTTAATGAAAATTACAGAGTTACTCAGTAAAATCGGAACACCATATAGTAAATCGTTAATTAGCAAAATATCAGTTCATCATATCGAACTGGACTGTTCCTGTTGCAAAACATCAATCCATTGTCACTACTATTAATGCGTTTCATACAAATTCCATTGTGTTCTAAAATTCTTCAATTCTTGATCTTCTCCCATCGTCTGCTGCCAGACATTACGTTTACACTCACGTCATATACTACTTATAAGTAGCGCGCACCACACTCGTCCCCCCTTTTAATAAGCTGTCGTCGTAGTCTTTCTGATTGCCGTACCGTTGTCATCTTTGGTGCTTTTCGTGACTCATACACTTGATAATCCTGAAACCATCTCTGCAGTTGACGAGCATTTACGCGCTTCTGCTTGTCTTCTCTCCGGATCCTGTAAACCGCGCCGCGTCTCTCCATGATAACGTACGCTTCTTCACACTTTGGGATTAGCAAAATCAATGGTAACTCTTTCTCCCAATCTCCTCCTTTAGATGCAAACCATTCCTTTAACATCCGGCTGTTTCTCTCTGTAAGCCCGTTTATCTACTACTACTACTACTACTACTACTACTACTACTACTACTACTACTACTACTACTACTACTACTACTACTACTACTACTACTACTACTACTACTACTACTACTACTACTACTACTACTACTACTACTACTACTACTACTACTACTACTACTACTACTACTACTACTACTACTACTACTACTACTACTACTACTACTACTACTACTACTACTACTACTACTACTACTACTACTACTACTACTACTACTACTACTACTACTACTACTACTACTACTACTACTACTACTACTACTACTACTACTACTACTACTACTACTACTACTACTACTACTACTACTACTACTACTACTACTACTACTACTACTACTTGTCTCCGGCAAAATAATTTTTGATAGTCAGCTACTCGAATAAACATTCCGTCTCTTATATAATGAGCATGATTTTCTAATCCAGTTTCCCTACAATCATATGAATTTAAATATACACCTGTTTGGTAATCTCTTTTGACTAATTCAATATTTTAGCGTCGTGATAAGACCTACCTACAGTGAATGTGTATATTTATTGAATTTCGAATCCTTATTCTAAGAATTAATTTCGTTTTTGACATTAATATAAACGGAAAACAATAGACAAGATTTTATTTTCTGCTTATCTGATGATTTTTTTAAAGGTGATTTGTGGATCAATTTTCAACAACAACAACAATAATAAAAAAAACTGCTTCTCACATTTTAATATTGAGCAAAAACAATGAATCTATCACACACATGACATTTCTTTCTACCTTCATTATTAGATCAATAGGAAATAAAAAAAATCCCCATTATTTTAAACAAACAACAAGGTCAAATGATGAATTCTGTCATATTTAAACAATTCAAACTGAAAAATTGAATGTTTGTCAGTAGTAGTTTGATAGACATACTATAAACAACAATATTATCAACATGAACCTATCACAATTTCTTCATTTGAATAATAAAAGAAGTCAAGCTTGATTTCCCAAGATAAAAAGAGGTGATATTGATAGGGAGAAAGAACAAAGAAACAAGTAAAATTATTCTTTTTTTAATTCAATATAATGATTGTTTTAGTGTAATGTCTTTTTTATTTTATGTTCAATAATTTATTTGTTCAATGTTTAAATCAATTTTATTGAAATCATGGATTGATTAGTGTTAGGCATTGAACAACCGTTTCGTCTTAGTATGGCGCTCATCAGCAATGCACATCCATGACCAGCGCTAATGCGAACTGAACCCAAGTCTTTCGACGTCACGTGAACGTTTAATATTTAGACCAATGAGCCGATATTCAACAGTGTTCAATGTCAAACTCTAATGAACCAGTGATATTGCGCAACGTCACCCACTGGTCATCAGTAGGTAACTACATACTACAAACATGGTTGAACTACAGTGGTCACGACTTCTCACTAGAACTCTGGGAATATATTTTTATGTTTTTCTCCATGAAGTTGTTAGGTTTGTTAAGTTTTATGAAAATCATGAACCGATCATTGTTAGACCACCATTAAAAATCTGAAAGCATCTGGAAGAAACAGCCATCCAGTGCTTCCAGGTTTCTAGTGGTTGTCTCAATAAACTTCACAACTCTGTATGTAAAATCATTCGAGAATTGGGTTATATTTATGTATGATTTTGATTTATTTTAATTCTTGTATTTCCCACTATAATTTCTTTGGATTCAATGTTTCAATACTCGATAAAAGCCAGTTAAGCATTCAGTCAACACACGAAGATTCAAACAATATTGGGCAATTAATATTATCCTTATTGCTTCCTCAAATTTAATCTCACATATTAGATTCAATATACATGCGTAAAAGTCCGCTGGTTAAAAAGTAGATTAGTTTTATATATAAAAAACTTTATTCAACCAATTTTAGCCTGATCAGTTATGTAGTACAATATTGGACAGTGAATAGTCAATTTTCAACCTTGTTTGTTATTATAATGTAGTGCAACAGAGTTAGAAAATTCTTTATCTGCATAGCAGTAGTAGAGAGTATGATAGTCTAGTATGCTTATGATAACTTACTATTCGTTATACTTCACAGATATACTTCTCAAGTGTGTTGGAAAGAAGACTAAAAATAATGTCTTGCATTCAAATTCTGTTAGGATATTCATCCAATATCCTAAGACAATTACTATTGGTTAATTCCTACTGGTCAATTTAGTGGTCGTCCTAGATATCAATGTCACGTACTCCAATGTTGTTTCGTATTGGTTGTTCCAACTCGATGTCACTTCGAATGTTACTTCCTATTGGTGGTCTTAACTGTCAATGTCATAGACTCCGATGTTGTTACCTATTTGACCAAAATGTATAAATACGCATTATCTGTGACGTTTTATGACCAGGGCCAGGACACGGTTCCGAATCCCTAGTCCAAGATCTTGATTCTCTTCTGGATTCGGACCTCGTACTTTCTGGATGCTTGTAGAATACAGGCTGCACTACATATCAAGTCTTGTCTTCTTTTACTCAAGATAATCGGATTTGAGTAGCATGTTGTGTCACCGGATCCTCGATCCTCGCTCTCGTTTTCCGACTAGGTAAACTCGTAATAGTTCAAGCATATCAAGTTGACGTGTTTACGTGTAGGCGTAACAAATTCATTGTCTTTTTTGAAATAGGAAAATGTACAATGAAAAGCCCAGTATAACCTATAAAGAATATTTCATATTTCATATGGACTATACATAGTTGGAGAAGATGTAGTTTACATAATCATCTTCTCTTACATCTTTTCTGGATATCAATATACTTTGATCACGTAATTGATTTTGATTTCCAAACATTATTCTCTGTTCGCAACAGCTAACTGACGTTCCGCTGGATACTACTTATCTACAATCCTGTGAATTGATCAAAGTTAGACAATAACACCTTTGGATGTCGGCTCAGTGATCTGGAAGGTTAAGAGTTCGCGTGCAAGACCGAACGTAATGGGTTCGAATCCTACGAGTAGCAAAAGTCATGCATGCACACTGCTGATCATATTGCTATAATACTGTAGGACGAAATGACCGTCCTCAAATGCTTCCAACTTTCTACTGGCAGTTCATGATTTCAATGCAAAACAATGTGAATAGCATCCACACCATACTAGGGACACTTTTAACCTAATACTTCATTACTGAGTTAGTTATAATCTATTGACTACAACTATATTCATAACACGGATTCATTCACATTTGACTAAAAAGTAATCTTCACATTCAAGTGTACTAAAAAAAATTAAAAAAAGGATTAATTTTTGTTTTCCCCTCTTTCTTTTTCTATCAACCGAAATAAGTGAAAACTAAATATCTATAATCAATGAGAGAGATTATGTGTCGATGAATTTATGCCAAAAGCTACTTTTTTTTTATTTCATAATTCTACAGTTAAAGTTTTCAAACTATCTCGATATATTTGCCCTTTATTTCTCTTCCTAGTCTTTTTTTCAAATAAATCAACGTTAAAAAATGTCAAATTTTTCTTTATTCAAGAGATTGTTTTTGTATTTTTAAAAAAAATATAATTGGTTTTAATCAATCTATATATACACTTGTGTGTGATAGAGATCACGCAGATCACAAATGATATTCGTCGACCGCCTATTGTGCTATCATCTATCTATGTGTGCATAGATAAGTGAGTGAGTGAATGAGTGAGTGAGTGAGTGTACAGTTAGTTAATCTTCCCAAAGATAATCGGTACATAATCCATGTTAATTTGATCAGAAAAAGTTATTAATAATAATTATTATTATTATAATTAACTTGTTAAATTCAGTGAAAAAAAAACAATTATACCATTGTTTTGTTGTTTGTATTGAATGGAAGGAATTCCAATGAAAGGAAAAAGAAAAGTGTTTAAGATAAGTGAATTTTTTAATGAGAAAAAAAGTCATTATTGTTTTTAAAGTATTTTCTCCTTTTTTCGGCTTCAACTTATCGTGTGAAATTATTTAGTTAATAATAATTAGCGTTTTTCCGTAGTGAGAAATTACGCTGACAAAATGGAGACAGACATGAGAAGAATGCATAACAATTGGGCGGAACTGGGAAGCTAGGTGGTACAGGATGACTGGAGAATGCTAGTCGGTGGCCTATGCTCCATAGCGGGTAACAGGCTCATGCAGTAGGTATATTTCTTTTTGAGATTACAAGCTCTTAAAATTAACTTTGATATGTGGAGAGAATTTACAACTCAGGTGGATGATTGTGGTGGTGTTTCGTTCTCTGAGCTGGATGTTTTGGTTGTGGAGGTTTTATTGTTCTTCTGAAAGCGGGATACGGTCAAAACAAAGGTGCAAACAACGACAGGTTTAAGGTCGACAGCAACCAATCAAGATCTAGGTTAACAGAACAAGCTATAGGTCAAACGTGGAGAATCACGAATACTTCACTTCTTCTATCTGAAGTTTGTGTTGATGATGTTGTTGTTCAGTAGAATAACAATGATGAAAGCTCCACAACCAAAACAGCATCCAGCTCAGAGCACGAAACACAAACACTATTTTCTGTAAATCATATTTATTCTTTTTAGTTAAAATCAAAATTTGTCTGAAGTTCTTTTAGTATTATTGCTGGTTAAAAGCATGAATACAGACGATGGATTCACGCTGGGTTAGTAATCATATCCAGTAGAAAATAACTTTGCTGAAACAACGCTGACCAGAAAAAAAATCATTTAAACTCTGATCTCGATGTTGAAGGATCTTTATTTAGAATGGTTATGAAGCCTCATGGTGAAACTCAGAAGTCAATATACCAACAAACAGATTAGGCTCAGAAAGATTAGTCAAATAACAGAAGAAACGAAGAAATACGAGCTGGCGATGCTTGAAATTTGTAAAGGTTTTTAGACGCAAACTGGACAGAAAATATTAGCAGTGCAAAGCATGAGATCGTACTACAAAGAACCAAATGGGTCACATCTGCATCAATAAACGTTCAAAAGGTCCATTGAGGATAAAAGAACAATGATAGGGGTTAGAATTTATTCTGGACGCTTCCAGGATGTGGCCGAGATGAAACACAAATTCTGGAAAGAATTCTCATGAAACAACATTCACAAACGTTTAATTTCACTTTCCCACGAAATAATAATAAACTCAACGAATTCAAGGTAGTTGTCTGTAACAGAACATATACTAACAGTCTATAACGAAGGATACCCCATCAAGAAACAAAAAGAAATTAAACTTTAACAAGTATGAGAACTACAGGAGTGCCACAGTATTATCAGTGCCAAGAAAAGTTTTCAACAGTGTGGTTAAATCGGAGGAAAGATTTTACATTATTGTGTGCCTAAAAAACTAGTCAACATTATACAGAATTACCACGATGGACTATCATGCAAAATCATGCACAAAGGGCAGCTCACAGATTCATTCCTAGTTAAGACCAGCGTTAGAGAAGGCTACTTACTCTCACCGTTTATCTTTCTTCTGGTAGTTAGTTGACTAAATTATGAAAACCTCAACATCTCAGGGTAGACGTGGAACGAAGATGACTTAGATCTCTTATCCCATATACAGTAACAAATACAAATGGAGACAGCCAGAGTAGCAGTAGCTTCTGCCACAGTAGGTCTCAGCATTCATAAAGAAAAGCGAGACATCTAAAAATGTCACATAGTGAGCAGCAACTCAATCACACTTGATGATGAAGCATTAACGTACCTGAGTCGAGTCAGTGCTAAATATTAGAGATCTCATGAAGATGTTAGGCAGAGAAACGTCGAATCTGACACTTATGTAGAATTACAAGCTAATCTTGATCAAGTAGTTCCCCTACACAAACGTGGCTTGACCCGACCGTCAGTTACTTTATGTACTGAAGTTGCGTTGATTTGGCTAATCCTACCCGTTTTCCGGAAATCATCTACAACAACAAGCATCATCTCTTCAGGTAGGCAGTGGTCGGTAATTTGTAACACACGTTTCAACCATCTTATTCGATGCAGATCCACAGCTTCATCAGATCAGTTCACCTTATTCTACTTATTAGTTTAAACATTTATTCAACCTCAGCATTAGTCATTAGATAAATTTTGTGTTTGTAACCTAAGCTTTGAAGTCTTGTATAATGAAATATAAATAAATTACACTTATCCCTTGACTAGTTTCATTTAATTAACAGTGAGTAAAGGGTGACGAAAAAACGGGTGACTTTTATTCAGTTTTAATTAATGTTTTGTCCGTTTACTTCACTTGAATTGACGCATAGATTGATACACTTCAGATCATCCGAAACAAAGTTAAACTGATAGGTTTAGAGAGCACAAACCAACTGTCTATGTGATAAACACGAGGGATAGTGGCTAGCAGTAGAATCCAGGACGTCCGCTTCGTCCGGTTGGGCACTCGTCGGCTGGATATATTTATAGCCCATGCCATAGTTGATCCTTGAATAAAAAGGCTCAAAGTGGTTTATAATAACGTAGATGTATCCATTGTTTGTCTTCTCTCAAATTCTAATCTCACGAATTCCTCATCACCTAAATCTTTCTCTTCTTAAAAATTTATTTCATTGGTTTATACTTCTCGAATCATATCTTTGAATCCTAATCTTTTTGATTACCGTTAATACTGTTACAACCCCTACTACTATAGGATTTGAATTGACAATTCCATTTCGTTCTGTTCTAATGTGCTATGGTAACTTGAACTGACGTAGATGATGCGTATCGGGTTCTACCTTGTAGCTGACTGACCGACGGACTGAAAACTTTACCATGATTGAATCATTCTCTCTCCGTATCCATCAAAAATGTATCAGTAATTATATTTGAAAATGCTCAAATAATAAAAACAAAAATTTCCGCAAATCAACTTACTTGAAATAAACCTTTGTAGAATATGAATGGATTTTTTCTTGTGACCACAAAATACAGTAATGCCAACGTACCAAGTAAGTGTATAGCTAAACCAGTCACAACAGTCACCATGTATAAACCTAATGCTTTAGCTGTATCACGTAGATTTTCAATTTCTAACATTTTGCCCAAAATTAAAAAGAATATACCAACTGGTGAATACCTAAAATAAATGAAGAAATGACATCATATTAGTGTAATTTTTTCAAATTTTCGCGCGCAATAAATCAAGCTGAAAACTAAAAGAAAAAAATCGATAAGCAGTTTGGAATTAATCGTATTGACATACATTGAAATGTTCGATGGATTACATGTCATTTGATTGCCATGGTACATCAATCTCATCAGCACTCGATTTCCTTAACATTACTGTCTTGGTGCAGATAATTTCCAACCATCATGGTTAATGATTCTAAAATTTCTCCAGTGATCTTTGTCCTCCACATTGTTCCGATCGAATGTATGTCCATAACTGTCGGTGTGTACTGATATAAGCGAAGTGTTGTCGTGGCGTTTGACTAGTAATTGGTGTTCACGTAAACGGAGCTGAAGAGGTCGTCCACTTTGTCCTATGTAGTGTTGCTTTTCACAGTCTGAGCAATTTATTTTGTAGATGTTATTTGGTGTTTCTTCATTTGTCATTTTGTCCTTTGGTCAACATAAAAATTGAATGAAGTGATTCTGTTGATTTGTGTGCTACACCTATTCCAAATGGTTTCAGTAGTCGTGCTGTATGCTCCGATATGTTTTTGATGTATGGTAGGATGATCCGTTTATTAGTTCCTGTACTTGATTTCGCTTCTGTTGATGGTTTCGGTTGATGTTTTTTGATGAAGTTGCGTGGATAGCCGTTCTTTTGGAAGATAGTCATAAGATGTTTTTCCTCATTTTTTAATGCTTCACGTGTGCTGCAATGTGTCTTCGCTCTCTTGAAAAAATTTTGTATGCAGTTGATTTTGTGGGTTCTTGGGTTGCTGCTACCATAGTTGAGAATTAGGTCTGTGTGGGTTGGCTTCCGTAATACTTGAGTTTCCAGTTTTCCTGTGTTAGTTCTGGTGATTAGTACATCCAGAAGTGATAGACTGTTGTTTGATTCCTTTTCCATCATGAATTTAATGTCATCGAAGACGTTGTTGATGTGATTGTAGATGTTCTCCAGCTCGTTCCTTTTGATGATGACGAATATGCCGTCTACATAGCGAAAAACACTACATAAGACAAAGTGGACGGCCAATTCAGCTTCGTTTACGTGAACACCAATTAGCAGTCAAACGTAACGTCAATTCTTCTCTTATATCAATACACACCGACAATAATGGACAAACATTAGAGTAGAACAAGGTGAAAATACTGGATAGGGGGAGGACAAAGATCACTGGAGAAATTTCAGAAGCTTGGAACTCAGGTCAATCAGTACTCAACAAACACATCGACATTGATTCGATTTATCCAACCAATCGGAAAAATCATTCGTGACATAGGATCAAGAAACAGATCAAAACAAAGGTGCAAACAACGACAGGTTAAAGGTCAACACCAACCAATCAAGATCGAGGTTAGCAGAACAAGCTTCAGGTCAAGCGTGGAGAAATTTGAATACTTCACTTCTTCTATCTGAAGTTTGTGCTGATGATGTTTTATAGTAGAAGAACAATGATGAAAGCTTCACAACCGGAACAGAATCCAGCTCAGAGAACGAAACATCACCACAATCATCCACCTGAGCTACAAATTTTCTCCACTTACAAATCTTTCATGCTTTCTAAATACGCCATCTCCCATTCACTGAACAGCTACACCTTAATTTTTTAATGGTACACGATCTGACTTCAATTTATACAAACAACTGAATATGCCATGCAATAAATCTTTCCTTCAATTTCCAATAGATCATTCTTAGGCAAACGTAGTTTGTGAGACGGTGATAATAAGAACCTAAATACTGATTCAGTTGGATGAATGTGGTATTTCAGGCGATCGATCATGCCGACAGTCACAAGGATAAAAGGCAATCGAGTCAACTCCATCTGATGAGGTAGGTAAGTGACAAGCGAAGTAAGAGATGCTTATATACTCATACCAAAGATATGAGGGAATAACAGACAAGGTCAAAAGACGTGTGATTAGTAGTGACTCCGTAAGGAAACGTTGATTTGTTTGTCCAATAGCTATGACACGTCCTGAGGGCTCAACATACAACTTAGTACACACATTATAGATTTTAACAGAAATATTCCTTGTAATGAATATGTTAGTTCACAAAATTCCAAGATACATATGTCTGCAGAAAAATTTTAACAGTTATACAGTATTCACTATGAATTTAGATTTTTGCATTGACAATAAAAAACTAATCAGTGTCTAACAATATTTTAACATGAATAAAAATGTGAATACTGTTTTCGGTACTAGTTCATAGAACTCAATAGAACAAATAGGAATAAAATTGAAATCGATGACTGTTTAGTTCACTTCATTTTTAACATCGAATCAATCAATAAAACTTGAATGTCTACCAAGTAAACAGTAGTTGACATCAGTCGAATCAATAATTATTTATGTTTTTACACATTGCAATCATCAATCAGTCATGATTAGACTAACATTAGAAACCTGGAAGCACTAGACGGCCATTTCGTCCTGATATATGGGACGACTCTTCAACAATGCACATCCAGGACTCCTGTTGCTCACAGGATTCGAACCCTGGACACTCGTTCTTCTGCACGAAAGCCTAACTTCTGTAGGCAGTAAGTATGGAAGACAAATTCCTTAGATTGATCAGAGTTAGATAGTAACACCGCTGGATGCCGGCTCATGGTTTCAGAAGTTAAGCGATCGTGTGCAAGACTAAAGGTCCTGGGTTCCACTCCTGTAAGTAGCAAGAGTCATGGTGCGCACTGCTAATCAGTCCCATATGCCAGGACGCAACGGCCATCTAGTGCTTCCAGGTTTCAAATGTTGGTCTAACAATTGATTGATCCATCATTTCAATGTTAATCAACGATCTCCATAATGATATTTCGTTTCAGTAACTAACAATTCATCATAATAGATTTCTTTCACTTACAACATAATCACTTGTACCATTCTCATGACAACTTCATTAAGAATAGAGAAAAATTGTACCATTGTCACTGCACGATCACCCATTTGACCCAATATTATACCGAAAATAATTGAAAATGATACCAATCCTAGATGGAGAAAAAAAAGAGAAGAATTGATTTTTAATTAAATAATATATTGCGAGTACAATTTACACTTTTCAATTAAAACCAAAAATGTCAGGATTTTCAATATAAATGTGAAGACAGTTCTACTGTATGGAGTGGAAACTTGGAGAACTATCAAAGCTGTCATTCGGAAGATACAAGTGTTTATTGACAGTTGTCTACGCAAAATACTGAGGATTCGTTGGCCAGACACCATCAGCAAAAATGTACTGTGTGTGAGAATTAACCAGATTCCAGTGGAAGAGGGAATCAGGAAGAAGCGGTGGAAGTGGATAGGACACACATTACGAAAAGCACCTAACTGCGTCACAAGATAAGCCCTCACATGGAACCCTCAAGGTCAAAGGAAAAGAGGAAGGCCAAGGAACACATTACGCCCAGGAATAGAGAAAGGCATGAGAAGAATGAACAAAAATTGGACAGAATTGGAAAGGGAAGCCCAGGACAGAGTTGGTTGGAGAAAACTGGTGGGCAGTCTATGCTCCATTGAGGGGTAGCAGGCGTAAGTAAGTAAGTAAGTAAGTAAGTACAATTTACACTATAGTTGACTTTTAAGATTACATTTTGTTATTAAACGAATAATTGCAAACTTACTTTGGTTTATGATTTCAATGAAATCCAACACTCTTCAATTATCATATGCCTATTAGTAACTAGCTTCGAGGGGAAATTTCCAGAGTTTCAGTGAGAGAGAGAGAAATCGTGATCAGTGGAGCGAAACGGTGTTGAGTGTGGGACAGTTAATTATGGAATGTCGACTCAGTAATCCAGGTTTTTTAGGCATTCTCATGTACGACTGAAGGTTCTGGATTCGATTCCCATAGTCAAAAGAAACGGCTGTACAGTGTTTCCAGGTTTTTAATGGCGGCCTAACCAAAATTAGTCCATTATTTCAATGAAATCCGAGCACTACAATACTAAACTAGGATGTTATTTACCAATCTACATCGAAACTTTTCTCATTTCCTAATCTGTAACTACATCGTTAAACTGTGAAAAAGAAATCAATGGTTCAAGAACAGCAGTTATTAACTAACTGTCTATCATTAAACTAAAAATTCCCTAACGTACAACGATTGATTGATCACTGAGTAGTGACCTGTGATATGTTTGCTCTTTAAATGCTAATCAATGACCATTGATCAACGGGGCTAAGTGACATGACATCACATGCACTGTGTTGAGATATTATGCAGTTGGATGCAGTTAAAGTGTTTCCTGTAGACTAAAATAGGCTAATCTTGATTAAAGAACTGAATTTTGCAGTTTATAGTTCATTGTTTGTTTGGAATGCAATGAAAACAGTAGTTAAATAGTTTGTTAAAACAAGATAACGATGGGGCTTTTTTACATTTTAGTATCATAATAATTTAGACTATATGACTTCAGGTATATATTAAACTTTCCCACGAAATTTATAGAGCATGCTTATTTTGAAATCTACATTAAAACTGTCCCTACCTGCCCTGGTACAGCCGAGAATAGGAAGAGTCCAGTCTCCTACTCTGAATACCCTCATATGGCCACGCATATTCAGCCACTACCAAGAACGTTCTACTCAATGCCTTGTAGTTGCACAGCTGTTTAAGAAATTTCAGGCGCTTAAACGAAGTTTATGGATACTGAGGATCAGCCTAGGGGTCTTAGAAAAGCCTCTTCCCAAACCAGTGGTTCACATGAGTTCCAGGATCTTGATTAATCAAATGGCTTATGAACCTACTGTTTATCAACGACTACTATGACAGCGCATCTCCTGACGTTGTTCCATTGACTTGTAAAATCCTAAGGAAACCACCTGCCTCAAATTGGGTAGCCGGACAGTATCCTAGCTTATACATGAATTCATTGGTCTGTGAGACTCAGAAATATATATTTAAGTGCCCTTATATACCGATAATTATGAGCCTAAATAAATAGAAATTATATTCACCTCATTGATTGTATATGAAAAATAAATTACCAGTCTTTTCTTAGAATGAAATTTATCCTTAAACATAACAATTTTCGTCTTTTTTCTATCGCACATAATTAGGTAAGTATATATATACATCTTGTGACGAAGCCTTTGGACAGTTTCGTCACATAAATTACCCAATAATAAATATCAAGCTAATCGTATCACGTTTTACGTAGTTAAAACAAATGTTATTTAGAACAAACTAAACAATATTCAAAATGTCAACTACAACAACACATCACTGTATCAATCAGTAGTATTCAACTATTAGATCAAAAAAGTTTATTCAATCACATTTTGTACAACGATGCTTAGCATCGTTTTTATTCGGTATTCTGCAGCAATTCGGATGACTCTCCCGGTCTCCTTTATTGTAAGCACATTCCATGTACCTAAATTAATAGTTGCTCTGGTTATCAGAAAGAGGGGCATCCGCCTCGTGACTTCGGAACGAACTCAGCTTTCATTCATAAGATGTCATAACTCTTCTAAATGAATACCTTATTACTACTCCAAAGGCAGAGTTTAAATGATTGTTAGACCGCCATTAGAAACCTGGAAGCACTGGACGACCGTTTCGTCCTGGTATGAGACTCATCATCCTGCGAAGTGCAGGAGTTGCGGACGCGCACTGCTAATTAGTCCCATGCCAGGACGAATCGGCCGTCCAGTACTTCCAGGTTTTTATTGGCGGTCTAACAATGATTGGTTGATGATTTTAATGTTCAACAAACACTGATCACCATAACTCTAATTTCTTTTATGGTTAACGTTCTTCTAGCGAGTTAGTTTTCTACGCGTTAAGGTCGCCAACCTCATGCCCAACTCTCCTTCTTTATCTAGATTTGAGACAGAGAGGCTCCAAGTGGTTTGTTTGGAATTCTAATCAAACCCTAAATAGACCAGTTCAACTGACTAAATGACCTTGCACTTCTGCTTCTCATCTTCGTCCCTTTAGTTTCTTTCTTATTCTTAAATAATTATCACTAAATGTTTGACCTTCGTTTATTAAAATAATAGTAACAATGATAATAATTAGGTATTTGTTCATCTTTTAAATTGATTTAATAAGTGCAAAGTTTCAGTAATAATAAGTCTTTTGCTTCCTGATATCTTTTTTCCATTGTTTCCCTTTAATCCCTTTTGTGTTTTAATTGATAAATCACTTCATTTAATTAGCTCCCTTTCATAAATTTCAAAAAAAAATTCCAGAATAGTTATTCCAATAGAATAATATTCATTCATATTTTTTTTATTTCTTAAGTATGTCCTAAAGAATTAAGAGGTTAAAGGAGACTATTACAATCTAATGCTCAATCTTGTGTAAAATTCCACTGAAATCATGAACTGATCAATGTTGAACCACCAATAGAATCATGGAAGTACTGGATGGCTGTTTCATTCGACTGTGGGACTCGTCCGTAGTGTTCATTTATGACCCCAGCTAACAGGACCTTTGATCTCGGATGCGAAAGCTTAAAATCTAAACCAATTAACCGGCATTTAACGGTGTTAATGTCCAACTTCGATCAATCCAGGGTCTTGCGCAACCTCAAGGTTAAGCGTTTAAGTGAGATCGAATGTCATGGGATCGATTCTTGTGAGTTGCCATAATCGTAGATACGCACTGCCGATCAGTCCTACCAGACTTCTAATAGTAGTCTTATTGCACAATACATCCAATCAGTTTCTGAACTCTAGATAATATATATATATATATATATATATATATATATTTAGCACTGGTAATCAGTACCATATAGATTTAAAATTGAGGACATAGTAGAGACTGAAGGCTTTAAATTTAATGTTTGTAAAGCTGCACATAAGTTATTCGTGAACATTTCCAGTTCAGCCCAACATAACTGTACGTTATATATATTTCTTAAGTGAATTTGCTTGATTGCATAATTTTGCCTTTGTAGTTCTGTTCTCATTCTTTTCGTGTGGTTGAGGTTTTACGATCTGTTATCTAATTATGTAATTACTTAAGCCTGTTATCCCCGTTGCAGTGTAGGCTACCGACCAGCATTCTCCAGCCGAATCTGTTCTGGGCTTCCCTTTCTAGTTCTATCCAATTTTTGTTCATTCTTCTCATGTCTGTCTCCGATTCTTTGATCTTCTTCTTTTCCATTGTCATTGACAGTTCCAAGTGAGGGCTTACCTTATTGTGCAGTTGGGTGATTTCTTCAATGTATGTCCTATCCACTTTCAGCGCTTCAACCTGATTTCCTCCTCCTCCGCTAGAATCTGGTTTGTTCCATCCCACAGTAGGTTGTTGCGGATAGTGTCTGGCCAACGGATCCGAAGTATTTTACGTAGACAACTGTTGATAAACTACACTCAATACGTTGTATTGTTTTCTGACGTTTATACACAGTTCAGTACTATCTCATAAAAGTTATCAAGATGTATGATATACAAAACATATAAATTATGTTGAAAAACATTCCACTACAGCTGTAATGATATCATCAAGTTTGACATGTTCTTTTTGTTCATTTATCGATTGCACTTACTCACAGCACTGTCAGACATGATGATGATAGTTGTAATCGGTACTTTGATTACAAGTTAAAACCAGTCATATCTTAAACAATTTAAACATATTTCTAGCAAAACGAAACATATTCAAAATATTAATAATAGAAAGTAACACTGTATGAAATAACATAAGTTTACACATTAAAATCATCAAATAATCATTGTGAGAAGACGGGACTAGTGGAGTTCAACCCTGTCGATTGTAGACGGTACCTACCGTACACAAATGAGTGAGGTCGCACAAAATCCCTAGATTGATCAGAGGCAGACATTAACACCAGCCCAGTGGTCCAGAGTTTCGATGTTCACGCGTACGACCGAAGGTCCTGGGTTCGAATCCTGCGAGTAGCAGGATTTGTGGATGCACACTGCTGAAGAATCCCATACCAGGACAAAACGGCTGTCCTAAGTTTTTAATGGCGGTCCAACAATGATTGACTGATGATTTCATCGGGTAAAATCACTGGTCATCATAACTCAAAAGTATAATTTTAGCAAAAAAGTTTTGTTCTCACCTAAAACATTTGTACTATCCACATATTTCGGTTTAACAGCTTCATAACTAAACAGTTTCATTTGCTCTTCTTTAGTTAATGCACCTTTAGTATCATTCGTTAATTTAACATATTTTGGACGTTTAACAATGGTCACATAACTACTTTGTTGTTGTTGTAAGCACGCTTGTACAACATTCTCCGGAAATAAATTTCTGTGAATATAGAATTTATAAATAACAATAGAAAAAGCGAGAAGTTTATTGAACAGCATGAAAATATTTGTAAACAACTTCGTGAAGTTATACATTAACACCGCTGGATGCCGGCTCAGTGATCTGACGGTTAGGCGTTCGCGCACAATACCGAAGGCCGTGGGTTCGAATCCTGCGGGGTGCAGGAGTCGTGGATGCGCACTGCTGAGGAGTCCCATACCAGGATGAGGCCGGCGTCCAGTGCTTCCATTTTTCTACTGGTGGTCTAACATTGATAGGTTCATAGATTCAAAAATAAATATTTGCGAAAATTTAGTACTTTTTTTGGTTCAAGAAATCCAAAGATTTTGAGCATATGATTCGTTTGTATCGGTTGATAGAGCTTTCCCATTAGATAATTAAGAATGAAATTGGCCAATCACTTCGGTAACATGTACATCCTATGGTAATTACCTCGATATTACAAGTCATAAGCATTAATAGTACAGATGGATGGTGGCCGGCGATGGAATCCCGGATGCTTGTTTACGAGCTATTCGTGACTCGTCAACTCGATGTACCTGAACCCTGGATTGTTAGGATATTCATCCAATATCCTAAAATAATTCGATTGGTCAATTTTTATTGGTCGTTCAAACTATCAATGTCACAGACTTCAATGTTGTTTCCTATTTGACCTAACTGTATAAATACGCATTTTCTGAAGCATTTTACGATCCGGACTATGACCTGAATCCCTAGTCCGGGATCCTGATTCTCTTCTGGAATCGTACCTCTTACTTTCTGTATGTTTGTAGAATACATGTTCTACTTCATATCGTCTTCTTCTTTTAATAGGTGTTTGGGACACTCGGATTAGAGTAGCATGTCGTGTCACCGGATCATCAGTCCTCGCTCCCGTTTTCCGACTAAGGTAAACTTGTAATAGTTCAAGCATATCAAATGACGTGTTTACGTGTATGCTTAACATGGATTCCACTTCAAGCCATCACCCATTTATGATAATAAGGCTTATAATCTACAGACAATATCAAGGCGGTCCCCACAGGGTGTACATATACCAATTGAGACTGGTCGATTGCACTCACAAACATCAATGAAAATATTCAAACAACCAGTACAAATGAATTAAACTTTAGCCCACTACATAAGACATTGGTTATCTGTGCTCCATATCTTAGTTAGAATCATGCGATAGTATTCAAAGTGAACAGTGTTGGGTTCGAATGTAAGTTGGTCGAGATAGACTCAATCATTATGATGTTTATGATTTCATGACCAAAGAAAGTATCCCTTCATTAGACACAAATTTCCATAGGAAGTCTCCTGATTATGATGATTTGTTGAGTATATTTCAAAAACTTTTATTTTGTATTGTGCATATGATCGGTAAGTTGTAAGCGATTCGGATAGCATCACTGATTAGCAAGGAGGATCTGATGCCAGTGTAAAGACGCTGATTGGTAAAGCAAAGACAATATTTCTACAGGTGAAGAACATTTGGAACCCAAAACAACTGTCGGCTAACACTAGAGTCAGAATTCTCAATACAAATGTCAAGTTTGTCCTACCGTATAGAGTGAAAACTCGGAAAACCACGAAAACCATCATCTGGTTGATACAAGTGTTTATTATCAGTTTTCAAGGCAAGATATTGAGGATTCGTTGGCCAAACATCACCAGAAACTACATCTCATGTCAGAGGACAAATCAGATTCTAGTTAAGGAAGAAACTATAAAAAAGCGTTTGTGGAACACACCTAACTGAGTCACAACACAAGTCCTAATTTGGGTTTCTCAAGGCCAAAGGAAAAAAAGGTCGAACACGGAACACACTGCATCGAGTATTTTAGACAGATATGAGAAGAGTGAACATGAATTGAGGACGATTGGAAAGGAAGGCCTAGGACAGAAATGTTAGGAGAGTGCTGTTCGGTGGTGTATCCTTCATCAGTGGTAACAGGCGTAAGTAAGTTATTACATATTTGAATGGTTCAATAGAATTTACAGTGACTTTGATATCCAGTAAGCCAATGAATATTCGTTGGCCAGACACTATCAGCAACAATTTATTGTGAGAGAGAACAAACCAGATTCCAGTGGTGGAGGAGGAAATCAGGAAGAAGCGGTGGAAGTGGATAGGACATACACACTACGAAAAGCATCCAACTGCGTCACAAGACAAGCCCTCACATGGAACCTCAAGGTCAAAGGAAAAGAGCAAGGCTAAGGAACGCATTAGGCCGAGAAATAGAGGAAGACATGAGAAGGATGCACAAAAATCGAACAGAATCGGAAAGGGAAGCCCAAAACAGGACAGGTCGGAGAATTCCGGTCGGTAGCTTATGCTCCATTGGGGGTAACAGGAGTAAGTAAGTAAGTAAGTAATTTTATTCAACCGCCTGTTTGTAAATGTACGATTACAAACTACCATGGCATGTTAATATACAATCTTTAGAATACCACATAGATTATATAGGGTTTATCAAATATGAAAGTCAATATGTACAAAGATTCTCTACATAGAAATTTCCCAATACACATGAAGTGTAGTATTTTTTTATTAAAGGCGTTAATTTTACTGCCAAAGATAAATCACATCGGTCTATTTTTTTTTCAAAATAAAACCCTAATATCATCAAATGATGAATTGGCTTTTTTAACGAGTACACTTAAAAATGAAAACCAAAACAAAAAAAAAGATGAATGACGTAACGAGTAAAATTTTTCAAACTAAATTACCACACTAAAACACTTAAATTTTTATCATTTCATTAAAGATTGTTGAAAAATTTGGAACAAATTTTTGAGGAAAAAAAAAGCCGTTTCAAAAGTAAGTAGGTAAATAAAATTCAAGTACTGTACTTAGTGAATGCAGGATTGAATTAAGTAAACATTCTCATTTAAAAAAAACTGAAATTAGAAGTTTTTATTAAGAGGATTCATTTTTTGTTCCCTACTCTGAGTTGGTTATGGTTTGATTGTGGAGTTTTCATTATTGTTCTGCTTAACATCTTCGGCACAAATTTCAGGTAGAGAAGTTGTCGAAGTCATTCAATGTCTAGCTGACATGACTTGTCTTACTTGTCTTTTGACCTTGTCACTTATTCGTCGCTTGTATTCATGTGTGTGCATGCCTATCTCGCTTTTTAAATGTCTGTCTTATTTTTGTCTGACTATAAATTCTTAGTTATGCTTTATCTCTCGGAGTTGACTCACTAGCATTCTCCACTTCACCTCATCCATTCATTCGCACAGTCGCCCGCTAGTGTACAGCCTGCCTTATCTGCTTGTGGTCTGCTGTCCCATTTTGTGGTGTGCTAAAAATAAACGAATTCCACACTTCGTATTTGCCGTCAGGCGTTATTTGGTGATGGCTGCCTAGACGAGCGGATTACAAAGATTAAGAACACGCTCTAACTGGCCACTACAAAGTGAAGTATTCGAATTTCTCCCCGTTTGACTCGTAGCTTCTTCGGTTGACCTTGATCCTGATTGGTTGTTATTGACCTCGAACCTGTCGTTGTCTGCATCATTATTTTGATCAAAGCAGGGAGGATACAAGTTTCGATTCGGAGAACTTCACTTTAACCTAAAGTTTTTATTGATGACGATGTTGTTCAGAAAAGTAATGATGTAAGATCCACAACCAAACCACATCCAGCTCTGAAGACGAAACTTCATCATAATCATCCACTTGAGTTACGAATTTTTCGCGCCATTTCAAAATTTTAAAATTAATCAAACATTTGTGCAGTAGCGTGTTTTTAGAGTGTTACTTTTCGACGGGATAGGCTGTCTAACTCCATGCCCGACCCTCCTACTTTATCCGGCCTTGGGACCGGTAGTAACCAGAGAAGACCTGCGGGAGAAGTTCTTAGACAGTATGAAAAACAGTTTATCATAAAATAAAGATTGAAATTAAATCTAAAAATAATGATTTTAATTAATATCTTTTTAAAAACGAGGGATTTTGAATAGATTTCAATTTTTTCTTTTTGTAACTTTTCGGCATTATGAAAAGCAAATGTTAAATATTCAACAGCCATTTAAATTCGAATTGTCGTTTAGATTTTAAAAAGTCGTTTTATTAGTTGGAATCGTGACAGAATGGAAGAGAAGTTATGGAATTTCTATCACCCTCAATCTTATAACATTTATTCATGCAAATTTCAAACACTAGTAGAATGATGTGTATTGGGATTCCTCACCTGGCTCCTCCACTAAAATCTGATTACAATGCGTAGATGACATTTTTGTCATCATTAAACGAGAACTGTTTGAAAGTCTCTATCATGCATTATATAGTATTACAATAGTCAAGTATATGGAATGTCACCGTATGAATAAAACGAAACAATACAAAAATCGACACATTCTGTGAGAGATCTAGATTAAAATATGTCATATACTCTTTCAATGATCGTCATTATTTATAGAGATAAGGGATAAACAGACTGAATTCAATTTCATTGAAGTCTTGAATCGATCAGTGTTAGATCATCATTAAAAAACTGAAAGCACTGGATGTCCTACATTATGGCACTCATCAGCAGCAAGTACCCTCGACCGTCGCTTGCGGAAACGATACCTAGAATCTTCTGTTTTGTGCACGAACGATTGAACTCTAAACCACTGAGCCGATATCTAACAGTGTTCATGTCTAACTGTAATTTTTATGTTATCTACACCTGTGCATCTTTAAAAAATGTTTGAAAAAAATCGACTGAATTGTATAAATGAGATAAGGATATGATAACATTGTAGTCATTCTTGACAGTAAAGAAATAAATGTCAACCAAAAATGAACATTTAAACACACACACACACACACAACAGACCATATTGATTTATGCATGTCTGTCATTGTTGAATCACTACATCACTAATATATCTATCTATTGAATACACAATTACAGTGGTGATGTATACATCTGTATAATAAGCATAGATGTTCTATTCTGGAGCAAGCAGTTGGTGAATACAATAAGCCTTTAACAATAATTATACTATTCTTTCTTATGTTAATGTAATCAGTCTTGTTTCGGCATAAATTGTATTCATTGATAATCATTAATCCATATGTTTAGAGTTATTTATTGACAACTTGAAGAAATACTCAAAGTTCGTGTTGGGGATGTTAGATAGCCAGAACTCACTTAATAAACGTCCTAATTTGGGGTATTATTCATGGGCTGATCAGTTGACCTTCAGATTACATTTCCCACCCGGAAAACCTTGACTTCACTGGTTGATGTATTATTTTAGTACTCTATTTTTGTGGATCTCCCAAGGAAGTTTCTATCATACATAAATAAACTCGATTTTTGTGGTTGTCAACCTCATCTTTACTGGGGGCTTGTAGAATACACACTTTCTACGCCATGTTAAGACTTCTTGCTCTACTTAGTAGGGCCTTAGGACGCTCGGATTAGAGTAGCCTATTGTGTCACTGGATCAGTTGTCTTCGCTCACGTTTAACTAGTAAGGTGAACTCATAATAGTTTCAAGCATGTCAATTGACGAACATAACAGTTCTAGTAAAACAGTTATGATCAGTCGAGTTCATTTGTGTTAGGTGAGCATTGCGTTATATTATAAAAATCGATCAATATTTGTCATTTTTTTAATCATCAAGTGCACTGGCCGTTGTGATCCAAAGACTATACATTCACGTTCGAGGCCAAAAGTTATGGGTTTGATTCATGGATACCCATTATTGAGGAGACCAATTCTAGGACGAAACGACCATTCAGCGTTTCTAAGTTTCCACTGATGGTCAGTCCAACACTGATCATTTCATGATATCAATTAAAAACATTATCACAGAACTATGTTGGCCCCCAACACTAATAACAAAGCACATTTGGATTAGGAATGATTTCAATCCGAATTGTCCAAAAAAAATCCAGATAATTTCAGATCGAAATTTTATATGTTCTTTTCTTAATGGATGAATAATTTGACAAGTTTTTTTTCACCGATAAATGATGAATTAGTGAAGCGTTAACAAAAATATTTTTCATCAGTAAGCACAAAACTAGATGTGTGTGTATCCCGTTTCTTTCTTTTAAAACAAAATGAGTTAAAGCGAGGATAATATTTACAGTTTATACTGAAAATATGTTTTTTTTTGTTATCCGGCTTGTATAGTTTGCCAATGATTTGTAAGCAAATTGGTTGACAAGGACTTGGAGTTAGTTCACTACGGTGAATAAAATGTATAAGTCAGTATAAGTTGCTGATATTTACAAAAAAAGGTTCATACAAACAGGTAATCAGATAATAAGTGACCTACACTATACTTTAATGACAAAGTTAGATTGTTAAAACGATTGAAAAAGTAATATGCGTTATTGTTTGAGCTGATTATTTTGAAATCATGAATCGGTGAATATGAGAACAGCATTTGAAACGTGGAAGCATTGGATGGCCATTTCGTCAGCAGTGAGTATCCATGACTCCCATCACTTGTAGGATTCGAATCCAGGGCCTCTGGTATTGTGCGCAAACGCTTAACCTATGGATCACTGAGCCGGCATTCAGGTGTGTTAATAACTAACTTCGATCTATCCATGGTCTGGCATAACCCTTATCCACTGTCCTCGGTGAGTATTGCTCCATACACGAACAGGGTATACAGAGGAACAGATCAATATTCTTTTATGATTCATTTTGAACATTTACGGCTGACTAAGAATACTTCATTAAAAATAATCTAACAATACGAGCTATAGTTTTGCATTTAATTGTTTGGTCTGTTTCAGTCAACATCTGAAAATAACTCACATATTCAATTTGAACAATAATATTTGTCTAATTGATGAAGAAGATTTGTATCAAAGGAGGATGATTTTAATGAATTGACGTCATTCTTTTAGCTTCAGCCACCTTATGAACTCAACAAACTGTTACTCAACTGTACAGAAATGGTAATATCTCACTTCTAGCTCAAGTTTGCACTGGAGATGTTGTGTATAGAGAGAAAGAATCCCGACATATGATAAAGTGAACCAATCAGAAGTAAGGATGACCGTCTGAAATATCCTAAACGATGAGTGCATTTTATTGGTTAAAGAATGACATTGTTTACTAAAGGAATAAATACATCTGTGTAGACGAGTAATTTTTTCCTCATTTCGAGAGAAGAGTCAGCAATATTCCATGTTTATAGACTGTTGGGGACGTTAGATCTCCAGAACTCACTTGAAAAATGTCCTAATTTTGGATTTTCTGTAGGCTGCTCAGTTGACCTTCAGATTACACTTCCCACTCGCAAAATCCCTCACTACCATTGGTACGCTATTTTCGTGGCTCTACCAAGGACGTTTTTTCTATCATGTATAAATAAACTCGATTTGTATGCTTGTCAACCTCGTGTTTTTGGGCGCTTGTAGAATACACTTTCTAAATCATATCAGGACTGCTTGCTATAGTTAACAGGTCCGGGAACAAACGAATCAAAATAGCCTATCGTGTCATTGTATCATTTGTCTTCGCTCTCGTTTACCGAGTAAAGTGAACTCAAGCATATCGATTGACGATGCTGGCTTGGCTGTCTAAAGGTTAAGAGTTGGCACACAAGACTAAAGGTCCTGGGTTCGAATCAACCAGAAACTAATCCTATAGTCTGTTGTCACATGTTCTGTAAATACATAATTTTAACAAAAAACAAATCTATCAAATCTAGAAGGCTGCATATATGACCTTGTCATATATACATAGTCACTACCTTCTTATACAGTCAGTCAGTTGCAACGTAGAACTTCGTACGTATGTACATAAGTTCAGGTTGCCATACCACATTAGCACTGTGACGCAAATGTCAAGTCAAAGTGCATACTGATAGAGATAATAGATGTATTAATGGTAATGAAGAAGACTAGGGTTTGAAGATATTATATTCAAGAAGTATAATTTAGTGAGATAAGATTAAAAAGACAAAGGTAGAGGTGTTGACGAATCCAGAAAGATAAGGATTTGAGAGAGCTCAACGAATGGATGCACCTGCGCTATTGCAAACGATTTTGAGCACCATGTCGTTCAAGGTCTCTAACCATTGGTGACTTTCGTCTCTTGGACCGCAACCAGTTAGCCTACATCTACCAACACCTTCTTATACACAAGAAGGGATCTTTCTTTTTTTCATTTTCCAATTTCAATCATAATTCAATTAATTTTACAAATGAATTTCCATTAATAATCTTCAAAAAAATTATAATAATAACCGAACACACAGTAAAACAATGTGGAAAGAAAACGAAAATGCTTTTCACTTGAGTACACTTTGATTTTGTAATATGTAAGTAAGTAAGCAGTGGTGCCCTAGGACGATGTAATTTCAATGGTAAGAATGAAATTGTAAATTATCCTGTTTAAAAGATTATGATTATTTTAGGTCATCAAAGAAAAAATTAATGAATTCTGACGTTTGAAAATAGGTCATATTGAAATATTACTCTCTCCCTCACTCACTCTTTGTGTGTGTTTGTTCGAAATGAAAGAAATAGGATAAAATAGATTGATACAAGATTGAATTCTTCTTTTCTTGTTTGTTTTGAAATATGGTTTAAAACAATTCACACACTGTTTGTTCAATGTTATATGTCAAAATTAATTGAATTCAATTTTTGTTTTACTATGTGTACACTTTAAATTCTGTTTATTTAGTTGTTTATTAATGTGTCACAATTTTAATATTATGCGATACATATGAACTTTATTAAAGCAATTCAAAAGGTCAATAAGATTTTAATGAAAAACAGTTAAACACTGAAGTGTTTCAATAAAATTATTGGAAAAAATAACGCCGTATATTGAAATTTTTTCATTATAGAGTAATGGATATTGTTGTTGATGACTGAAATTACTGAAATCAATCATATGTTTATGATTGACTAGCTTCATAAAGAAATTCTCGGAGTTCTACTAAGAAAACATGACCAGTGAGGTCGCGCAATATCGTTGGATGTCGGTCCAGTAGTCCAAAGGTTAAGCGTTCACGTGCACGACCGAAAGTCCTGAGTTGGAATCCTGCTAGGAGTGAGTGAGAGTCATGGATGCGCTGATGCTGATGAGTCCCATACAAGGACGAAACGCCCGTCTAGTGCTTTCATGTGGCTAATTGTGGTCCAAAAATGACTGATTCATAGTTTCAGTAATAAGTGGAAACTATTGTATGAGAAAATAGTGGTAGTAGAGCTTATTCGACGTACAAACTGTACTACGTTTCTTTTCATATTAGATAGTTTTAGCGAAAATTATTATAAGGCAAGTTAAGCTCAGAGAACAATACTCCATGACAATCATCCACGTGAACTACAAGTTTTCTCAACTGTCTCCAAAATACATTGATAAAATGGAATGAACAGCTCATATATATATAAATTAACCCTCTGTTGGCAAGTGTAATCTTACATTGGTTTTCAAGGGAACCAAGGAGACTGTGCATGTATGAGTTAACATTCCAACGTGAACAGTTCGGTTCGATCCCGTGGAGCAACTACACAGGTACCTGATACCCTGTTGGACCATTCATACCATTTAAATGTACACTAGTACATATATAGTGATTATTTCCGATCCATGATCGCGTCAATCAATATGCACCATATGAACAGGCCAATTTGACCCATCCCACTTACATGACTGTCAAACTCATTAGTGTTATTAGCAATAGTGATATACAGTACAGCACCTCAATGACAATGGCCCTCGGGATCGTTGCAAAACAACCACCAGTATAAATGAAGTCCGTCACCCTGCTAACCAATTTTGTATATGGACTATTAGCAGTTCTTGCCAAAGTAATTCCAAACCATCCACAATGTTCATCACAACGAACCTCTGGTCTCATAGCGGAAACCTTCAGCTCTATATAGAGCAGTATAGCATATGGTGTATACATATATATGGCGTAGAATTGCAGAAGATGCAGCCCAGCTTAATGCAAATGGGCTCAAACACTCCTAATACCCTTTGTCTCATGTCCAGTAATGATTTTTTCGCAGTTCCGAAAATTTTCATTTTTCAACTATATGAGACCTAAGTGAAAGGGGAGTTTCTGTAATCGGTATCTTAGACCAATCTTTATCATCGGTAAGTTGTTTTGTTTTAACATTTAGAATGCATTATTCAAAAAATACTATGACTTGTAGAGTCGTTTTGTTTACTGAAAGACCTCTTGTGGCCTTCGATCTGTTTCCAGTTTTCTTAAGGACAATTGACTATGTACACTGTACGCATATCATACTGTGACGAACACTATCTATGCGAGAGCGGTTTTATAAAAGCCTAATGCATTCATTCAAGCAGATAGACTATAAAGAGAGGCATGAAAGTGAAACAAAGCGAAGTTGAGAATGACGAGTTGAGCCAACTCAGTGTAATGAGGCATAACTAAAAGCAGTCATTGGTCACAGAGAGAAAAATAACCCAGACATGTGATGATGAAATACAGAAGGAAGCAAACAATGCATTGAGGCACTCAAATAAAATCAACCAAACGAATAATTAAAAAACATTAGCTCGAAAGACGGCGTTGAATAGATAGAATAATTTAAGCAGAAAATGATAATTAGTGTTTGTCCAAAATCTAGGCGATAAACTATGCAGTCTCAACATATTATATAATAATAATAATAATAATAGTATGCAAAATACAAGACTACACAATGCAACAATTTGCATAAATTCCCTTCTCCATAACACATTCAATGATATCTTATGAGATATTAATTACGTATAAAACCTATTCTAAAAGAATTGTAAAATTAGCTTAACTGATTCATAATCTTAACTAATCTCTTGCATAAAACGTAAATTATGAAGTTAAATTTTGAAAGGTTTTCATTTTAATAGGTTTAACTAAACATATTCTTTTATTTTCTCGTGACTCAAAAACTACAAATTTACTTATATGTTAACAATATCATTGAAATCATGAGTCAGTCAATGTTAGATACGCTCGTCATTTGATATGCTTGAATGCTATTACGAGTTCAGCTTACTCGGTAAAAGAGAGTGAAGACAAATGATACAGTGACACGATAGGCTATTCGGATTCGATTTTATCCCGGACCTGCTAATTATAGTCAGAAGTCTTGATAAGGCGTAGAAAGTGTATTCTACAAACACTCAAAAAATATGAAGTTGACAAGCACAAAAATCCAGTTTACATGTATATGATAGAAACGTCCTCGGTTGAGCCACAAAAGTAGCGTACTGAAATACTACATCAACCAACGACCGTCAAAGATTCTCCGAGGGGAAGACGTAATCTCAAGGTCAACTGGTCAACCCATGAATAAAATCCAAAATTAGGACCTTTATCAAGTTAGTTCTGGAGATCTAACGTCCCCAACACATTAGAAGACTGAAAGCACTGGATAGTCGTTTAGTCCTAGTATGGGACTCATAAGCAATGTGTATCCACGACCCCTCCTGGCTAAGATCGAACCCATGACCTTCGGTCTCATCGATGGACGATTAAACCTTCGGACCACTGAGCCTGAGTCTAACACAATTCGTCAATTCAATGAAACTCACACAATCATCACAAGTCTACAATGGAAATCATATTGACTATAGTGTAATTATCATCTTGAAGTTAAATTTACATCTCGACTAGTAAGGAATTTTCGAATTAAGTTTCTAATAAAAAAATAAAGCTTAATTATGACAGTCAATCATAATAAAATAGGAAAGCGTTAAATTGTTTTCAGTGAGAAATAAATGTATCCATTTATATAATGGGACAATGGAAAAACACGCAACGATTAATACAAAACATCAACATGATAGACAGCATAAAATGAAAGTACAACTTCAAACTTTATTTGAAATGAAAATAACAATTTTTACAGATTGATTTTTCATTGAATAACTATTAAAAACGAATAAGGGATATTAATCAATAGTGTGAATTCACAGGTATATATGCACAGAATGAAACCATAAATTCAGCTCACTGAAGAAACAGTCTGTTATACATGCCACGTAAACATGTCATTTTGATATGCTTGAACTATTACGAGTTCACCCTAGACAGTAAACGAGAGTAAGGATCGAGGATCCGGTGACACGATAGGCTACTCTCATCCGATTGTTCCAAACCCCTATTGAGTAAAAGACAACAAGACTTGATATGAAGTAGAACATATATTCTACATGCATCCAGAAAGTACGAGGTCTGAGTTCAGGATCTCGGACTAAGGACCCAGGTCCTGGTCCTAGTCATAAGATGTTACAGATAATGCGTATTTATTCATTTACATCGAATAGGAAACAACTTTGAAGTCTGTGACATTGATAATCACGACCGCCAACAGGAATCGACCATTAGGAATTGACCAAAAGAACTAGACTTACAAATAGTTCTCTTAGGATAATGGATGAATATCCTAACACAATCTTATCATCAAACACAACTTAAGATATGACAATTATTGTTAAATTACTTGTCACATTTTCTTATAGTTCTAATCATGAAATAAACATAATTAAACCACCATTGAAAACCTAGACACTCGGGATGACCTATTCGTCATAGAATTGAACTTCACAACAGTAGCTATCCACAACTTCACTTTCATGGTTCGAACCCAGAACCTCCAGCCCGTACATGTGAATGCTGTGTCTGTAGACCACAAAGTCAGCATTTGATGATGAAAATGCCTAACACTTCACAATATTACGTAATCTTCATTCATTGATTCAAACTATGTGAAGTCTACAACCTCTTTACATCTCCTTATATTGAGATGGTGTGGAAAATTTGTAGCTCAGGTGGATGATTGCGGTGGTGTTTCGTTCTATGAG